>VMDR010034934.1:0-10918 GCA_007922815.1 Macrotus californicus | reverse complement strand
CCATAAACAGTGCACAAGGGTTCCCTATTCTTCACATCCTCACTAACACTTATTTCTTATCTTTTTGATAATAGCCATTGTAACATGTATTTCATTTTGGTTAAAGTTTTTTTCCTGATGATGTGAATTTTCTATGTATTTGAAAACAAAATCTCAGTTTATTAATTTACTCATAGAAACTTATCAAATGGAAATAAATATGAACATATGCAAATATTTATTAAAAAGAATATTTGTTGTACAATTATACTGAAAAGTGAATATTTGTATACATTGTTTTGGGAACGTACTAATTTCATCCATTCAATAGAACATTTTAGCAAAGTTGGTTATTTGCTATGATCCATGAGTTTCTTTCCTAAGCTTTTAGCCACAGGGTATACCTATGTTGATATTTAAACATTTATATATAATCATGTTCCATGAGCAAAATTTAAAATATTAAAAGATTTGACACAATATAACCGTATGTGTTAAATTTGTAATTTTCCAAATTTACTATACTATATAGTTAATTTACTTAAACTGCATTCATTTTATAACTGGCAAAATATAAACTATTTGAATATGTAAAATATAAGTATTGCTTTATTTATTGACTAAGATTTAGGGTAAACAAACTATTTCATTTAGCCTGAGAAAGGATATAAGAATGGAGAAGTCAAAATGGTTAAAAAGGTATTAGTTTGTGGGTGGTATAGTTACCTAAAATAAAGTAGAACACAAGTTATTAGGTTTTGGACATGTTCAATATAAAGTGCTTTTTGAAAGAAGCTGAAACCTAAAATATAGGTGATTTTAAAATATTGTGAGATGTTCAACAAAACTATTAGCCGTTATCCAGATTTCTTGCCAGCCTCTACACCATGACTTTATTATGTGAGGGGAGTTATCGGGGGGCTTTTTGCCTTTGATCTATTTTAATGACACAGAAAAATCTCATTCTATGGGCAAAACTTTGGAAGGAATATTTGAAAGAAGGCCCTGGCTTCTGTGCTCTGAAATCCACGACCATTTCCGTGGCCGTTCCCACAGTGATGGAGCGTGGCAGGGATCGCAAGGCAGGATGTTCCTGCAGTAGAAACACTTGGCTCCTGGACTCCCTGAGAGCCCTGCTGATCCCTCCTTAGATTGTAAAGGAGTCTAAAACGCCTCCACTCTCTCTTCTTTGATGGAGTCAGACTTACATTGGGTCTAATGGCTCACCTAACCTTTCCAGCCTCTGGCCCATATTCTTTCACACAGGTGCTTACTGTCATAATCTCCTTCAATATTAACCACTGCTTCTCAGAGGACTTGGACTAACACACACACATAATAGAAGTTTTCAGGTGTTCTTTGAAGCTGTGAGCTGCTTAAGTCATAGGCTATTTACTTTAGACGGCAGCTTATTCTTATCACATAGTCTCTCTTGATATTTAGAAAGCAGATCTAGTTAGACTTTTCCAGTTTTACAGTGGAGGCATCTTTGGCCACATTCCCTTTTTCATCATCCCCCTATGCGGTGCTCTTCAGATTTTGAATACCCTGCATTCAGAAAATCATGAATGGCCCCATCCAGTGACAGCTGGCATTCCTTTCCATTCTTGAGTATGTTTATAGACTCCTGTGAGAATGGTGAAATTGGCAGGTAAGAGCAATTCTTTACATTTCCTTTATTTAATGTATAGAATTTATGTGATTTGCTATTTGTACGATCTGTGGAATGATGGATGTTGGTTGTTGAGGAAGATGCAATATATGTGAATCAAAGGAATGACCTTAGTCCTAGGGGGAAGGGAGTGCCAGGAAGCTTCCAGTGCTCATTAGCATGCACTTTGCACCACGAGATGGTAGGAAAATAAAGGAGAAAACACCACTGGATGCAAGCTTCCCCCTCAAAAATACCTCTAAATTATGGGCCGAGTTTGCTCCTCCAACCTTTTCTAATACCGTCCTGCTCCTCTTATGGTTTAATATTTATTCTACTGATAGTTAACTGAATCTGATCTGACTTGTACTCTTCGTTTTTTCAATAAGGCTTTCCGAAATCAGGCAAGCACCCTGCTGTCTATGTCGCCGTGGGACCCTGCCGGGAGGAGGGGTCCTGAGGTGGTGGCACACATGCCAGCGTTACGAGATAGGGTCCTCCACACCTATACAAGTCTCTTTGTGCAAGAGGCGTTGAGCTCATTCATTTGAAGGAGAGGGAACCGCCTGAGAATGTAGCTTTATATAAAGAGTTCATATTAAATGATACTTGATCCTATTGAAGTGAAGGCATGTGAAATGTGCAGAGTGGGTGTAATTATTTTGATTAGTGAGCTCTGTGTAGACACTGTTGCATTTCCATACCACAGTTAACATTTAGCAGAATAGGCAGCCTCAGCTCATTAACAACAGGCCATAAGTGATCCTGGCATTTCCCAGGAAACCTATAATTGGAAGCCTTGACTTGGGGAGAAGTGTCTATTTACTTAAAATAGATTATTTTGTTCTATTCAGAGAAAATAAAAGTATATAATAGGCTATGATGAATGATCATTGCCTACTGTATTCTACTGAAAAATGAGAATGCTCTGGGAAATACTTCTAGGAGATGGGGAATAAAAAAGTTTGTGAGTAAAGCCAAAGACACGGAAGTGACAAAAGTATTTTTTGCCCCATGGATCAAAGACCAACACTATAACAATGCAAAATCCTGAATATTAAAATGTTCAATAAAAGAATTGGAGTAGTTATTTACCTTTATTTTGAATAATCAGGATCCACACTCCCTTCCCATTTTGGAGGAGTGCCTTATCCCCACTATTTAGCCGAAGGAAGAAATTCTTTCCCTCTCTAGACCTTAGTAGCTAGAGTGTAAGTATCTGATTCTGGCTTTGTCAGATGGATGTTTCCGCGAAAGTTTATACTCTGGAGGGAGTGATACGAAGAGGAAGGGACATGATTTATTTACAAGAGCTTTACAAAACCGTATCAGATGTGCACCAGCACAGGACTGGCATATGGCCTTGGTTTTAAGTATTCTATGAAAGCTGGGTTCAACAGGGTAGATGGTCATGGTACCAAAAACAACATTCTCATCAAATGAGACCTTGGATCTGAACTTGGTTGTGGTTATCATTGCCTCGACTTCCTTAGGTTTTACTCATTTTCCCAAACTTGTCTCTCCAGATTCCAATTTGTGAACCACCAAATAACTGATTTCTCCTAGGTTAGCTAGAAGTTTGGCTGGTGCTTGTGGTCAAAAACTCAGATTCTGTGCCACCTTGTTTAAACAGATAGATTATTTAAAATGACTCTTAAATAATATTTTTCATTTATCACTTTTCTGGAATCATAGCCACAGAAAATTGAGAGTAACTCTAGAGGGCATGCTTTTAACAAGTGCATGATACCCTCCACAACATTTCTGATTAGTGAATATCTGGCCTTCACTTGAATCATTTCAGTGAAAGAAGCTCACAATTTTTCAAGGCTGATAAAGACAACCCCAATTGTGTACTGTTACTTCTTTTAACTAGCTTTCTTTAACTGTAAGACTGTGCTGATTTATTTGGCAGCCTCATTTCCGTTTCGGCTCATATTGAGATTGCAGTAAATTATATATATATATATATTATATTATACATATATATCACATATATTATACCATATATTACCTGTGTATCTGTTTTGAAATGGTATAGTTATAAATTCAGTTTCAAGTTTATAAAATTAAATATATTTTTTTAAAAAATGACTATGGCATAAATATGGGCTCCATAGAATTTCTTTGTGGGGGCAAGTTTATTGCTGCAGATCCGTGGCTTTTCTAGCTCAAACAGGCCTGGCTTCCTCAAGCCATTATAAGTTTGAGTCTTATTAGCTCAGACCCTTTGAATATGCCTCCAGAATTGTTGTTCTCCTCACACTGCCTGATTTAGAATTATATTTGGGTTCCGTAATAAGTGGAAACAAATATTTAGATAAATATGCATTGGATTGTCTCAAACTTCCTTCGACTAAGAGGAGGGAAAGTGGTCATGCATACAAACATTATACCAAATGTTTTCTAAAAGTAATAACCTGCCAAAGTGAGTGAATAAGATGTAGATAATTCAAAGTTTGGAAACTCCCATAGTGAGGAATCGTCTCCACTTGGCCTGAAACATGCGGCTGGTTGCTGTTTATTAGCAATATGCTTCCCTCCTTCGCAAAGACCACAATAAATCAGCCACTGGAGTTTCCCCAACAGCCATTTCATGGGCCAGATCCAGGATTCGAATTTCTGCTATAGAAAACATAGTTTCATTGATGAAACTCACATAGGTAAATAATGAAGACACACTTGCTTATGTCAATTTTGGGATTTATATCGGAAGCGGAGACCCATGAAGATATTTGCTGAAAAAAGCAATGCACAATTAAAACAATCCCTCAAATCTCTAGTAACTTTATCACTTTACATGTAGTGGGGTTTTTATCAATGGGGAAATGGGGGAAAATGGAACTTATTGTGAAACAGTACATTAATTTGCATTATGTCAGTTTTTAATTATTTTCATCCATGTATTTTATTCTCTTTAGCCATCAATGCAGCTTAAGTCACTGTGGCTTGATAGCTGTAACTGAAGATGGCCCTCAAAATTAATATGTACACACCTTGTGTGATAATGTGTACAATAGTCAAGTACTCCAGAGGGTGTGACGTAGGGAATCACTCTTTGGGGGTCCTCTAGTTTCCCATGAAAACTTACCCTATTCCCCTTCTGAGACCTAAGTCCTCTTGAGTAACGTGGGAGATGAAGGCACACAGGTGAAGACAGAAGTTTAGGGACCACTTTGCTGCCAAGTATCCACCCACCCACCTGCTAAAAGGAGTTTTGAAGATGTACAGAACTCAAAGTTCAAAAATTCTCAGCATTTTTAAAGCGCCACACCCCAAAGGCCTCTACCCTGTCTAGAATACCTTTCCTATCACACCTCCCTAGGTAACTCTATTTACTCCTCAGTTATTAGTTCGATCATATCTTCCTCTGGGAAGTCTTCCCTCAGCTCAGTGTAGGCTAAGTATTTTATGCACACTTTCAGAAAAATGTGCTTCTATCCTTGTTACTGTTTATTACTCTTGTGTGATAATGTATATGTGTTTATTTGGTTAATGGTTGTCCCAGCCCCTGCAAACCCTGAGCAACTTGAAGGCAGGAGCCCTGTCTGAATTTGCCCACCTAGTACCTCCCACAGTGGCTGGTAATCAGTAGGCACTTGACAAATATTGGTCAAATGCATAGTACCTTCACACTCTTTGAGAAAAGGGCTTCTCACAAACCTGTACCATTTTCCTGCCCTCTGCTGTTGAGGGAAAGAAAGGTTTCTTCTCCGGTCAAGGCAGATCCCCTTTGTGTTTTGTGTCACTTGCCCTCCAGACTCCTCACGGTTTCATTCCAAAGGTCCCTGAGGTTCCTTGTCTCTGTGACCTTTCTCGTCTTCCCTCCAGAATGGATGTGTGCTGAGGTTTCTTCCAGTTTAGCAAACATGTTTTTAAAAGTCAAAAATAAAATTTAAATCCTTATAGTTCAATTATTTTTATTGAACACAGCATTGCAGAATACCTGCAATTTTTGTCAATCTTTTACCAATATTTTAGGCTACCTAGATATTGAGTAGGTAACCAACGTAGACATAAAACCTGTGCTCCACAGACTGAGCCTCGTTCACATTCTATCTCTCTCCTTTACTTCAGAGCTAGGTTTCCAGTTTCTTGAAAATAGTGTTTTCCCTCATGTTTTCCATTCCCACGCTTTCTTATTTTTTCACATATTTGTAAACCTTATTTATTTATGTTTATTTTTTAAATTTTTTATTTTTTAATTACAGTCGTCCCCATTTCCCCCATCTTTCTATTCACCACTCCCCCAGAAATCTGAGTTCTTCTCATACCGTTCTCTGCCACACTGCTAACCAACAAGTGGTTTGTCCCCAACGTGTGTGGATGGACATCTCCGTAGCACTTGGACGCAGTGACCAGTCCCTCCTGCATCTTCTCTCTTCCCTTGATGGCCTAACACTTGTCTTTTCTGGGTCTTCTACTTCATGGAGATTTTTTTCTTGGTTTGTAAATGAATTATTCTTCCTCTATTCATATTTCAGTTTGATATTCCCTGTGGTTCATGTTTTAATACTTCTCAGGCATTTTCTGGGTGATCTGATGAAACTGATTGGCTTAAACTATTATGCGCAAGTTTCAATATATACTGCAGAGATCTCTGTTTTGATTTCAAAACCCATACAGGCAATAATTTGCTGGTTTTCTCCTTTATCTGAATATCTCACAGATCATTTTCAAAACAAATTCACTGTCATGTCTTTTCCAGATCTTATTTTTAGATTTTATTGTATTTGTTTATTTTTCCTATCCTTTATCTTTAAAAGATATTGTCACCCTCTCGTCAGTTATTTGAGTCAGAGCCTTGCTTTCACCCTGTGATCTGCGTCCACTCTCTCCCACACCTGCTGGGAGAGTCAGTTGTCAAGTGGCACTGATTTCACTGGCAGAAAATGCCTTAGCCTCCATCCTCTTACCTGCATTACTAGAACAGTCTCCTAAATGGTTTCCTTTAAAGATCCAGTTTTCACATCCCTACCAACAAGATTTATCCATAGCATGCAAACATGGCCATGCTGTTCTCATGCTGAACATTCTTTATTAGCTAACCAAAGTGTCAAGTCAGTATCAACCTCCTTAGCGTGTCATATGAGGCTTGCCGTGCCTAAGCCATTCTTATTTCCCATCTCTTGTGCATGCCTCTTCCAAATCCTACATTTCAGTCATAATATTCAATTACCTTCAAGACACCATATTCTCTCCCACCTCCAGGATTTTGTACATGATTCTTCTATTTCTATTGTCTTCCTTAAATTTCCCAGTGCAGTTAAGGGGTTAATTCTTTGTCCTTTGTTGACAGAATCCTGGGATTATCCAGTCTAGAAGATACAATTCACTAAAAATTCTTCAACTACATGTACTCTTTTTAAAAAATCATCATCCCTCACTGCCCTCACATATAAACACACAAATATAAGGGATAGGGTGTTGATGCTTTGATTTCCTAGTAGAAAGTCAAGTTAAATGATTACACCATGAGGGTGGCACTTCCTTCTATATTCTCCTTTTTAATTGAATTGAACTGTATTAATAAAATAACCCATAGCTTTTTTCTGGCTGGGGAACAGCACGGCATTTTTTCCTGTCTTCGATATTGCTCTGTTTTCTCCTTGCCTCTGTAGGATTGAGGGTGAATTGGTTCGTGGCTTATCTTCTAGGATTGCCATGGACAACACTTATTTCTGCTTCCTCTTTCCGGTGGCTCCCGCCATAAAAAAGAGCTAAAATTATGTCTTGAGTATGAAAAGTCGCTGTCACTTCTGTTTTCTCATAATAATGATCAGGTACTCTAATCCATTTGTTCAATCTTATGGTTAGCTCATAAAAGAGTTCTTCATATTTAGATTTGGGTTCATGATACTAAATATTTTCATATTTACTAATATTATTGTAGTTTGACATACCACCTTCTAACACGAGACCTAATTCTGTTTAAAATGACTTCCCATTTAGCTACATCTATCCCTTAGACCTGGCTTCCCATTACACTGAGAATAAAACATGCATCTGCACAGTGCAAGAGACTCATCTGCCTCTTGCAACTGATCTTTCTCCACCTTGCTTACAGCTCTCCAGCCACCCTGGCCTTCTTTCAACTCCTTGGCTATGTTAAGTGCCTTCCAGCATCAGGTTTTGCACATGGTCTTTTCTGTCTAAATACTGTCTCCTTCCCTGATTCCTCCATTCTTTATCTGGCTGTATGTGCCCATCTTTTAGGTCTCAGCATAAATGCCATTATGTCATATCAGCCTTCCTTGCCTTCTTATTTTATAATAAACCTCTCCTGTCATTCTCACACTTCACTTTATTATGGTAACTCATAGAATCATCATAAATTATAATCTGTCCCCTCCATTTTACTGTAAGGTCCATGAGGCTGGAGACCATATCTGTTTTGGTCATCCCTGTATAATCTGTCAGGCATCTACAGGTGCTCAGATACCTTTATCAAACATGTCTTAAATGCAATGTTTGAGGGAAAAGGACTTAGCATGCTTTCATTGCTTGCATTTTGGAAGGGGTGGAGGTGGGGCCTGGCCCTGCTCCTTTGTGTCCTCCACTCATGGATGTTTGGCTCCCTTTGCTTTATTGGTGCACGTCAGTTCCCTGAGTGCTTTTGGTCCCAGCAGCCAGCTTCTGCATCTCCCGGTGAATACCCTAAGTAAGAGAAGATGCTTAGGACCTGAATGCCTGAGATTTCTAGCCCTCTGGAATACAACCCCTTAAACAAGATCTCATGAGTTTGGGTGGATAGGTATGGATATTCAACCTCCCTTTTCCCTGATTAGGACCATAGACTCCTCTGTCTCCAGTGCTCATGTGCAGAATTAAGCCAAAGTTACTGTACTCTGTGGGACTTTGTTTAGTTTACCCTCTTCCTTGACTTTCATCTGTACCTTTCTTATAACGCTTCCTTACACTGTGGAACTTTCCTTGGAAATATCCAACTTCATGGCAGAGGTTTTTAAATGCTTTTTGTGTCCTTAGTACATAGTGTTGACCTAGGCTGTCAGTCAAATCTTAAATATTTCTTGTTTAAACAGGCACGGAGAGAGAATGTGCTGGAAAGGCCTTAGTGAGCCACTCGCCAATGGCCTTGTTTTATTGATGAGGGACTGAGCAGCAGAGGACATGTGATGCAATCAAGGTCACAGCCCTCATGAGCAGCAGGGTGGCAACCAGGATTTGAATCCTGATGTCCCTGACACCCAGACACATGCTTTACATGAAGAAGTTTTCATAAATTTAAATTACATGTTTAAAAGGGATGAAAAGAAACCAAACACTATTAAAGTAAAACAAATTGGCCTGCAGATGAACATAATTCATAGGGGCATTAAAAACCATTGAAGTACCACCTGAGGAGAAACTAAAATGATAGCAACTTCCTGTCCTTTACTATGTTTCAGTCTGCAGCTTTGCACGAATGTCATTTCCCTAATGTCTCTTCCAGAGAAAATATCAGGTAAGTATGTAGTTGTAGGATGTGTGTGTTTGCGTGTGCATACGTGTGTATATGAGTATATGTGTGTGTGTGATATATCACATAGCATTGGGTTACATGATCTTCTTAAAAGTAAACATTTGAAATATTTACAAAATTTGCAGTAGTAAAAGCCACGCTATAGCTTCTTCAGAAACTGATGAGTAACAGCTTCTGAGAGGCCTCAAAGTGCCTTAAGTGTATTGTGCTTGTGACTTATGAGGTTCCCAGACAAGACATACACCTATAACTTTCTGTAGTCAGTGTTAGAATGATGGCCTCAACCTCAAGTGGAATTGGTTGATTAGATTTTTTTATTCAGATGATGAAGCTAATACATAATTCTAAATTCTCTGATTAATGAAAAGGTTCTAAAACCAGAGCTAGCACATCATGATGATTTGGTCTCTAAAACTAATTTAATCAAAGTTGTAAATACTGCTCAATAAAAACACCTGTGCTGTGTGTGTGCACACACATGCTCATGTAACATACGTGTGTGCTAATGCATACAGTCTGAGGCCCATGAAGTATGTGGAAAGTAGAGGGGTCTCTTCTCTTGACATCAACTTCAATATTACTAAAGGATCAAGGAGCTATTATGATATTTTTGCGAGAAGGAGGGGTAGAAAATTTAAAGGTATTGCCTTGAAGCCCATTTCTAATAGCTTAGCATTATTTCAGCTGAGACAAAAGCAGAGTGCTGTGCTTTTCCACAGGTAGAGTGAGCAGGAATTAACTATCAGATTGTTATTACTCGAAGTTCCACAGGCATGCCCTAAATATACTTCCTTAGAAGTGATGTTTGAGTACTACTAGGGCTGGAGAGTTTAATATTTACAGTTCTGGACTATCATAAGTTTTAGAACATTTTAATTTATATTCATATGAGATATATGTCTTTATAAATTCAAAGCCCTTGTCAGCATTCTGCCCTCTCGTGACATACAGAATTAGTGTTGACTTTCTTCCATGGGACACTTTTCCAGATCTTTGAAGACAGAGAGCTACTTCCTGTCTATCTCTTTGCTTTGCTGGATGGAAAATGGAGACTTTCTAGTCCTTTAAGCATCTCTCATATTTTTCATAACCAGGCCCTAGTTTAATTTGTGAAATTCTCTCTTCAAATGTGGTATTCAACTGAGAATAGAGTACTTTTTGTTGCTCCTGATTTATTCATTCAAAAATGTGTTTTTAATATTTATTCTGCATGAGGAGTTATTCTAGGTATTGACTGAGGCACAGAAGGGGGAGGAAGATAACTCCTGTCTTCATGGTGTTTCGGTGCATACTCAGCAGTGCATCATTCAAAAAGTCGTTTACCGCCCTAGATCCAAACACTTTTCTCTCTCATGTAGGTAGTCTAAAATTCCATTAGAAATTTTAATTTAGCAAGTAAACAAATCATGCTATTTACTCATATTTAACTAATCACTAATGAAAACATTTAAGGTTTTTTAGATGAGGACAGTACAGTCTCCCATTCTAACTTCCATTTTCATTTCTAAAATTAATATTTTTATTGTCTTTTTTAAATTCCAATTTATCATCCAACTTGAGATCACCTTTATAATTTAATATTCTTACCTGTGCATTGGCCCTTCAGGTTTTGGGTCAACAAAAATTAATAAAGACTTTTTTGTGACTGTAAGCTGCAGTTAAGGTGTTATTTAGAAAAAGAGACAAGTACAGAATCTTGCAATCCCTCATCACAATTACCTTAGTCTTAGTTTCAAGATGATAATATGACTTTGAAAAAATCAATATAATTAAAACGAAAAGACTGTCCAGTGCTATCAAATGCT
>VMDR010034933.1:0-10918 GCA_007922815.1 Macrotus californicus | reverse complement strand
CAGAATCAACTGATTTCTTCATGACATTAGGAAAGACAAGAACACAAAAAATGCTATTCATAAGAGGAAAAAAACAAATTACACTTCAAAGAGAGTTAATTTTTTGGCTGTTTCAAAAAACATCATTAAGAAAATAAAAGGGTAGGCCACAGACTAAAAGAAATTATTCATAATTGATATATTTCAAAAGTACTTGTTCCTGGAATATATAAAGAACTTTCCCAGTTCAGTATAAAGTCAAATGACTTAACTTTTTAAATAGCCAAATATTTAAACAGAAACTTCTCAAAAGAAAAGAAGCACATGAAAAGATTCCCACATCATTAGTCTTCAGGAAAATGAAAAATAAAACCATAATGAGATATCACTACCTAGCCACTATATGATGGCCAAGATTAAAAGACTGACAATATGAAGTGTTGACAAGGATGTGAAACAACTGGAATTTTGAAATATTGTTGGTGAACATGTGAAATGGTATAAGTACTTTGGGAAGTAATTTGGTAGTTTCTAATCAACATTTCTACTCCTAGGTATTTTTCCAAGAGAAATATGTATGCAAACAGAAGAACTTCTACAAAAATTTTTATATAGCAGCGATATTCAAGGTAGCCAAAAAAATGGAAACCAATGACTATCAATAGGTAAATCGGTAAACAAATTATGATATATCGATATAATGGAGCATTACTAAGCATTAAAGGGAAAGCACTACTAATGCAAACACAACATGAGTAAGTCACAAAACCATAATGCTGAGTAAAAGCCAAAAACTAAAATGAATATATTATATGGTTCCATTTATACGAAGTTCTAGAACAAGTAAAACTAGTCTATGGTGACAGAAATCAGATCATTGAGCCTCGGGGTGGGGAGTTGATTGCAAAGCACCATGAGAGAAACTGTTGGGATTATGGAAATATTCTAGATCTTGCTTGGGGTGATGATTATAGAAAATACACACATGCACACATATCAAAGTTCAAACTATACTGTTAAAATTGGTGCCTTTTACATAAATTATACCTAAAGTGATTTTGAAAAATCATACTCACTCTTGCTACCTATAAACAATTCAATAGGTTTTAACCTCACTGAAATTTTATCTAAAAAATATGAATAATACTATCTACTATACTGGCAAGATAATTATATTAAACAATTCATATACATGATTTAGCACAAGGCATGGATCATTATAAGAATAATAATATAAACTAAATAACTGCTGAGAAGTTTATTTAGTTTATAAGCTAAATAAACTAAATAGTGTGGACAGTGTCATCCATTAAGTTTCCCTGGACAGGTGATTTCTGAGATAACCATGAAAGAAAGACATGAATTATTAAAGAGAACATTCCATGCAGAAATCTCAGACAAAAGCACTGAAGCCAAATGACCAAGAGCAGTAGAGTAACAGGCAACCATCAGGTGTATTCTGCTGGATCAGACAGGCAACACATAATCATAATGAAAATTGAGAAAGGTCATGAAGGAAGAGAGGGTGAGAGGGGATGAGTCCAGAGACGTCAAAGCTAGACCAGGAAATAACAGGACGTGTCAGACCAAGGAGAGACACAACATACAGTGATTGATGACTAAAGCTGGTTACTCTGAAAATCACATGTACAGTAAGAGGAAGCAGGGCATGACTTCAGACAAAGGAAGACAGTAGAAACCTATCACTCACTCTGCTAAAGTAAGGGGCAACAAAATTTAGGCTAGAAAAGAGAAGAAAACATGCAAGAAACATTGTGGGAGAATACTTTCAGACATTATCTTTAAATACAAACAAACAAACAAAAAAGAATTGCAAACTTGAGTTCTAAGTTGAGTTTTAAAAAATAGGTTGTCCTTTAAGACTAATGAACAAAGGAATAATTGTTGTTGGTTTAAGACACTAAGGGTTTAGAGTATGATTTTATTCAGCAATAGATAACTAAAATAATCAATAAATGATTTTGTATGATGATTAGTTGAAAAATGAAACATAAGAACTTTTTTGGGGTATTAATAAGTCCTTGTTCTTCAGTAAAAGGATACCCTAGCTATAGAGAGCCAAGGTCATGAGCTGTGAAACAGGAGATATTGGGTTAAACTCTGGCTCTGTCTTCTACTAGGAACAAAAAAAACAACCTATGAACTTCAATTTCTTCATTCATACAATAAGCATAAAAAAAACTACCCCCCCAGGCTTGTTGTGAAGATTAAAGATAATGATTGTATAGAAAGTACCAGAAACAAAATCTGCACTCAATAAACAGTAACAGTAATTGTTACCATCTTCTTATACAGTAGTGCCCCTTTATCAACATGGGTACGTTCCAAGACCACTCCCCCACACCTGAAGCCTCAGATAGTACCAAGTCCTACATATACTATGTTTTTTCCTATACATACATAACTATGATAAAGTTTAATTTATAGGTTAGGCACAGTAAGAAGTTAACAACAACAATAATGAAATGGAACAATTATAGCAACATACTAGACCAAAAGTTATGAGAATGTGGTCCATCTGAAAATACCCTCTTGTGCTGTAATCACCTTATCACTTACAGGAAGCACTTTATGGCTCCCCTGTGGCTTACTCAGATTGGCAGCATCACTACCCCAAATGGCATCAGGGCCATTATTAAGTAAAAAAGGGGTTACTTGAACGCAAGCACTGTGACACCACGACAGGCAACCTGATGACCAAGACAGCTACCGAGGGGCCAACAAGCTGATAGTGTAGACAGCATGGATACACTGGACAAAGGAATTATTCATTTCCCAAGCAGGGCAGAGCAGAATTTAAAACTTGTGAACTGTTTATTACTGGAACTTTTCACTTAATATTTTGGACCATGGTTAACCACGGGTAACTGAAGCCGTGGAAAGTAAAATCACAGATCATGGAGAACTGCTGTAATTAATTATTCATCAGCTATGTGACAAGCACATGTTGGGTGGTGAGGACACAAAGGTGAGCATGTCCCCACTGTACTTCCAACGATCTTGCACTCTGTTAATTGTATTAAGTTCAGCAAAGGAAAACTACAGGTTTTGTGAGAAAGCTTAACAAGGAAACCTAGTTGTGATGGATGACCTGGGATGGTTTCTTTGATAAACGTTTTAAACTGAGACCTAAAAGATTGGGAGGCACGAAACAGGTGAAGAATGCTGGAGAGAACTCTGTGGACAGAGGAACAGCAGCATGATACTCTGAAGCAGGAGAAGACTTGCAAATTCTAGGAGCTGAAAGAAGGTTGCTGGGACGTGGTCTTGGTGAGCAAGCAGGAGTGCCCCATAACAGGAAGTGTGAGACAACCCTCATGTTTTTATTAATACTAGCCCAGACCCCATGTCCTGAGAAGCTAGGCATGCAGAGCTATGGCCCCGCTGTTAGCAATTGCCAACAATGTGCAAATGCTACCCAGGAAGTAAAGTTAATGACCCATGAGGCAATAAGTTCTAAATGCCAGTCCACAGGTTGGAGCCAAGCTGTGAATAATACAATTTTAGTGTTTGGAGGTGAAAGAAGAAAAATAAAGACAATGTAAGGAGTTCTTAATAAAGATAAATACATTTGATTTAGAATTGTATAATTATGCCCTTACTAGTTTTGGAATAACAGTCATGACAGTTGGTTTTATTTTCAATGCCTTTACCTCGAAAGATCAAAAAGGTCTCTACTCTATGGCAGTGTGAAAGTAGCTATATTTCACCTGACTCTGCAGTGTCCCCTTGTATTCATGAAATCCACAAGGACAGAAAGGAGGGCCTCCCAATGTAACAGTGTCTAGATTCACTCTTAGCTTAAGGAGCTGGCAGCAGGACAGAACATCCAGAAAAAAGCAGAGGCAAGCCTCTTGTGCTTCAGGCTAAGATTATTGAATCTCACTTGGAAATTCTAGCTTATTAAAAAAAAAAAAAAAGATAGTACACCAGGAACTATAAATTCATATTCACATTCACAAACATATATTCTTTACATAGACAATGCACTGAGGAAACCCCACTGTAATTTTTTTTCATGAACTGTAAGTGCCAAACTCATAAATAATTTATGTCACAGAAAACTAACAGACCATGCAGTTTTGGTGTTTAGTTATGATCCCTTGGTTCTTCCTAATGAGCCCCGTTAGTCAGTCCAATCAGGGTCTGCAATGTCTTGTTTCTGTCTACAATTAAACACCAAAGTGGAGGTGTTAAAATAATTTAATCGAAATGCATTTTTGTTCAAAGCATTTCTCAGCCTAAATGGAATAAATGAAATTGAAAAGCAAATAAACAAGTGGCACACACAATAAATTTTCCTGGGATTTCTATAGATACATAGATATTTTAAAAGATACATTTAAGCACCTGGACCTATTGGTCAAATAAAACTTCCTGCTGTTTAATTGATTTGCGACTCTTTTTTTAAAGAAAATCTCTAAAGTTGCTGCTTTAATACTGATAAACTTAGAAGGGGTCTTCATGCTTTCATTTCATCATATATTGGGCTATTTGACTTCATGAACATCCGAAGGCAAGAGCAACTTCTCAACGGTTTTACATTTTCTCTGCCTCCCCAGGAACCCCTCCATGTTTTCAAAGAGAGATAAATGAGACTGATCCAATAGGCTGTGAGCATCAGGACTTGGTTTTGTCTTCCCTTCACAAATCTTATTCTACAGCTGCTCCATGGCATTGCCATAACAACATACATCTATATGTATACATCCATTTTCAAATGGCTCCGAAGGACACTTTCCCCACAGAGGCTACAAACATTTGTAAGGTAAACATTACCATTAGTTTCCACAAAAGAAGACTGAACACCTGACTTTAGCCCTGCTCCTGTCACACTAGAAGCCGCCCTGTCATTTGTTAGGATGGCCATTGGCTCCCCTCTAGTTGCAGAACAAGCTCAGTCAGAGGCTCCTCCAAGCCACCTGGAGGCAGAGCCTGCTCCCATCAATCGCCGCGCTCTCGGCAATCTCCTGTAAGCCACAGGTGGCAAACACAAGGCCCGCAGGCTGAATCTGGCCCCTTCCACCTTGTGTTATCCAGCCCTGCAATCTGTTTCTACCCGGAGGCAGCACCGAGCTCTCGCATAACAGTTAAGGAGTAGTCACATTTATACAGTCCTAAAATTACATGCAGCCCTTTGAAGGCAACAGTGAGGCTGATGTGGCCCCCGGTGACAATGAGTTGGACGCCCCTGCTGTAAACGGTATACCTAGCACACGGCAGCACTGTGCTGGGTTCCATGCTGCTTGACAAATATCACCTGGTAACTTCACTCATAAATTTGTTTCAAATGCCAAATACTTTACAAATTTGAAACAAAATACTATTACCACTATTGCTCCTTATTTTCCAGTACTTGTATTCAGTTTATAGGCTTAATAAATGTTTGCAGGGTAAATGGATAGGCGTCAGAAAAGCAGAAGTGGTTAACAGCAGGTTTGAGCTAAGTTTCCATCCTGACTTCGTCATCTATTAGCTGTGGAATTTTGGACAAGTTATTTAAACGCTCTAAACCTCAGTTCTTCATCCATAAACCAGGATGTTAGTATCTGTCATATGTTTTTTATGAGGAGGAAATGCCACGATCATGGTAGATCAAGTGCCTAACACACAATAAGGGTCTAAGAGATGTTGGGCATTGTAATCATTATTCATTCCGCTCCTTCAATAACTATTTATTGAGCACCTACTATGTTTCCAGCATTTGCTAAATGTTGAGTAATGAGTGGTGAATAAGA
This sequence comes from Macrotus californicus, assembly GCA_007922815.1. NCBI lineage: Eukaryota > Metazoa > Chordata > Mammalia > Chiroptera > Phyllostomidae > Macrotus > Macrotus californicus. The sequence goes on along the minus strand of VMDR010034933.1, from coordinate 5,180 downwards.
CAGATACAGTCTTTGCATTTTGTGGAGCTTGCACTCTCCACAGCATGGGGGCGTGGAGGGGGGGGTACACAAAAAATAAATCAGCATATAATTACAAACAGCAACAGAGCCTACAAAGAAGACAAGGTGCCATGACAGAAAGTACCAGAGAAAGGGGGACTTACTTTAGATGGGGTCATCAGGAAAGGTCTGGAGAAAGTCATCTCTAAACTGCAACCTGAAAGATGAGGCAAATGCCCAAGGAAGTGAGGGGAGGCAGGACAGAGGCTAAGCAGGAAAGTGCTCAGCAGATTCACAGCAAGGAAGAAGGCCACGGGTCTGGAGCCTGCTCAGTAAAAGCACTGACCAGACTGAAAGATTTTTAGAAGCCAGAAAATGCAGCATCTTGTAGGACACGGGAAGAGTTTGAATTTTACTCTAATTTCAATGGAAAACTGAAGAGTTACAAGGAAGAGAGTGGCATGATTGATCAGATTGTTGTTTAAAAACATGACTCTGACTATCATGTGATAATTTGCAAAAATGCAAAAGAAAGAGACCAGTTAGAAAACTGTTGCAATAATCCAGGCAGAAGCTGTTGGTGACTTGAACTTAGTGGCAGGGCCACTGGAGAGAACAAAGGACTTAAAACACATTATAAAAACAGTAAAATCAGATCTCCCATGGCGTCGACAGGGGCAGGGAGGTGGTGTGGTTGAATGGATTTCTTCCTGCTCAAACTCACGCCCTCACCCATCACCAGTCAGCCGTTAGCTCCACAAAAGAGGACGTGGCAAAGTAATCACTTTCGATACTTAGATAACATTAAATATTTTCCTATAATCAATTAGTAATTCTCTAGCATCTTGTCAGAAACTTAACACATTTCCCAGTGACGTCAGTACTCCCCAAGTCCCACGGTAAGACTTGAGGGAAAGCAAAAATGCTTCACCATCAGGGAAACTTTAGCACAAAGCTAAGATACCAGAAATGTATGATCTTGTTTTAATCTACCAAATGCAACAGAAATTACTATGCCTCCCCTAAATGAAATTTGTTTCTTGCCTTACCTGGAAGCTTCAAGGCTTCCCTATAAAGCGTATAACAACTTTTCCAAGGTGAATTTTTTTGTTTCAAAGTCATATGTGCTTACTTTAATCCCCTTGTAAGCAATACCAACAAGTGGTACAGGGTATATTTGATTGCATAATGATTGGAGCTGAATTTGGTGAAAACTCAGAGATTAAGCGTTGAGCCTAGAAAAACAAGTAATCCACTCCCACAAACTTTAAGCTTCTAATGATTTATACCAAAAGAATACCTTAAGAAGCACACAGTATTAGTTACACATCTGAATTCAAAGCCACACCTACCTGAAGAGTCCACGTGCATCCACCCACAAACACCATCTCAGCACCATGAAAAGTCTGAATAACTCTGTGCTTTCCCTCTCAGGGAGTCGAAAGTGTGACTGCAGCTCACCCTTACACAAAACGGATTTGAACAGCTGAGTATATGTATCCATGGATTTTTCTTTTTTCAGTAAATATAGTCAGCCCTTATTGGCTCTTCGCATCCTCAGGTTCCTTACCGAATTGAACACACTACTTTTAGCATTCCCAGAAGCAGATTCCCAACCAGGGATCAAACACTGTTTTCAGTCGCAGTTGGTTGAATCCCCGGATGCAAACGGCCAGACTAGAGAGTCAAAACTGACAGTGGATTTTCAGCTGCACAGGAGTGGTCACCTGTTGGAGGTGTTCTAGGGTCCACCGAAATTTCAATCACCTCTTGATCCATCTTCCAGTAAAACGCAGGCCACCACGATAGGCAATATATTCTGGCTACTTAAACACCTGTGTGGGATTTTTCTCAGCAAGTGAGTATCCTACTGCGCCTACTATTTGCAGAAACTAGATAATAAGAGTATACTTGAGAAAATGTCACAGGGTAACTTGGACATTCCGTAGCCCAGCGTGATGCAGTTGGTTGGGACAACCAAAGTTCCAGCTCACCCTACCTTTTGTAGTCCCAGAATTACTTTCTTAAAGGGAATTTTGTGTCTAAAATCAGAAAACCAATACTTAAAGTTACTAAGCCCACAATAGACCATGTTTATAGCAGAGAGGAAAAAGCAAAAATGCTAAGGACTGCATAGCCTGTTGCCTGGAAAGATGAGAGGTGGGAGTGGAACCAGACGAGAGACAGCAACACTGAATGATGAAGCATCTGGGAGAAGAGATGTAATGGGAGAATTCCAAAGAAAGTTTTATCTAATCATTGAAATGGCCCCCACCATTTACTGAGCATATGCCAAAGGCCAGGCACTGTATTAGACACTTTATGAATTTTATCTCTGATTCTTAAAATAACTCTATAAGACAGGTCTTAAGTACTCTCATTTTTTGATAAGGAAAAAAGTCTACATGAGGTTAAATATCTTGTTGAAGGTCCCTCAACCAGTAGCTGGCAGAGGTAGGATTTGGTATCACTTCATCCTTCTCTAAAAACCAGGACTGCCTGGGAGGGTTGTTCGATCCACCCAACCATATGCAATGGTCCTGCTAAAGCCCTTCTCTTTAAAAAAAAAAAAAAATTAAAGTTTTAATGTGAATTGGAGAGGCCCCGAGCATTTTGTGCAAAAGAAAGACCATATTGACACATTTTCATAAATATGGCAGAGTAGTTCAGGAAAACTCTGACCAGAAGACTAAGGTGGCATGTGACAGCTAGATTCTCTGGGTGACCTATTCTGAGCAAAAGTACCAAACAGTCTAAGAGAAAAGAATGTGAAATTGCAAATAGTGTCTTACTTTATAAAGACTATGATGGATATTGCTAATTGCCCTCTAATATCCAAAACCCATTCTTTCTTTTAATAACAGAACCCCTGAGTTTTAGCAGGGGTTAGCTATCCAACTAGACACTCCACTTCCTAGTCCCCCTTTGTGGCCAGGTCCAAATCAATAGGTATTCTGGTTTATATCAGATTAAAAACAATGTAGACTTTTCAAAAGGATGATTGCAAAGCACAGGGGAGGGAATATTGCAGTGGAGGGAAGAAGAACTATTGCCATAAGGAGATCACTCTGACCATAAGATCTGCAAGTATTTGGCAAAAAGGGTTTTTTTCTAGAGAGAGAAATAAACAAGGCTAGAAAGAAATAAGTATAGGGAAGTGGGATAAAAGGGTAATGAGGCTGGAGAGTGGATCAACCAATGTTCTACCCTGAGCCCAGCTTATTTTCCAGGAGAGACCCCAAAGTAGGGCTATGTGCTGGCTCAGGCTGAGGGTGGGCCAAAGTTGAGGGGCCTAAGGCAAGAAGAAAATTCTAATCAAAGCCTGGTAATAAGCATTGTGTTCCCATTGATCACTTGGGACAAAGCAATTCAGCTAATCAGTTAGGTCCTTTAGGAGACAAAGAATGGGAATTTGGAGGGTCTGTGTCTGATCCAGAGGCATCCTTGAGTCCTAACTGAATCATGGGTAAGCATGGTTCTTTGCAGTAAGCTGTTTCCCAGAACGAAAGGACTATGGGGGATCTCTTTAACCACTGCTGCTTTCCAGTACCACAGGGCTCAGGTAAAGTTCAGCGCTGTCATACCTGGGAGGTACAAGGCTATGTACCTTCTAGGAACATAGACGTGGTGGTGATGAGGCACCCTAAGGGAAAGCCTAACCTAAAGATGGAGAACGTGGGTCCCTGGGTGACTTTGTGGAACCTAGCCTTCTACTTGTCCCGTCAGCTCCCCAACCCCCAGACTAGTAGGAAAAACAAAAATAATCTTTGATCTAGTTTGTGCCGCTTTATTTTAAAGTCTCCAAGTAAGAGCCATTAAGCGAGTACCCTAATAAACACAAATGCTAGCGCTGAAAAAGGAAAGTTTATGTGTCTTTTGGCACCACGATCAACCTGTCAAGTACCATCTTCAAATGTGAGAGGTAACATTAAATGCAGAACTCCTTTATAGTGGCAAGTACTCAGTCTTATTAGCCTGTGAATGCCTAAAGCATCAAAAGCTCAATTTTGCTCTTCTTTTCTGTCACACAGGAAAAGAATTCCGCTTCAGCTCCTGAAATGAATTAAAAACTTTCTATTCCCCTAGCACTGGAACATTAAAACTAAAATAGTGGGACTGTGTGCACATATTTCTGATTCATCATGCTGATATATGTTAATGTACATATTTGTGGTATTACTGGGGCTCTTGGAAAGTCACTAAAATGATGTGATGTTCCACCATTTGATTCAAATGCCCTGTAAGTCAGTAACAGCCATCTTTGTTGAAAATGTGGACATAGGAAGATACAGAAGTGTAATCGGGAGCATTTAGAAGAATGAACTAATCACCACAAAACACAAAGTGTCTATGTGAGACACTGTGATGCACCCACCAAAGGTCCTTCCCAAAGGTCACATCCCCGTAGTGTCCCTGGCTAGAGGAACAGCTCCATGCGTGTCTATTGTTAGTGACACAGCTCTGTGAATTCCAAAGGTCTTTTCCTTTAATTACTTAAGTTTCTCAAGCAGTTCTAATAACTTAAATAATAGGTGTTGACTAGTCTATGTTCCTCCAGTGAAAAAATATTCCAATATCAAAACTGCCTAGGAAGGCTTTTTGTTCGATTCAATCTAAACAAAGAATTGGTTAAAAGTGATCACTGAAGCCTCTTTGACTCACTGGATCATTGAATTCACTGTCTCAGTTGAGTTCTTAATGACTTTCAAATACACTTTGGAGAACTTACCTACCCTAGCCAAAAAAAAAGCTTTCATGGTTTTAATTTCCTGTATATGTCCTCTGGATTTTTTTTGAAGTGTGACTTCAATATGTTGTGAAATTATTCCAAATCTTTATTGCCATTGTTCCAAGTATATGGCATCACTTTTCACCTGTTAAGTACTCAGTTTCAAAAGCATTCTTTCCTGTTCCAGGGGCTTCTGAAATGTTATACTCAAGTGGATAAGCTCACCACTGGGGACATTATCAATGAAGAACGTCTCTCTGCTCCAGTCTTTCCATTCTGCAGTAATTTAAAAAATCCTTTTCATATTAAAAACAATCTCAGTTCCCAAAGATTTGGTGTTTCTTGCTGATGCAAAATATTACTAGAAAAGGTCATTTTTTTTTGTTTAGTGGTAGCAACAAGGGAAAAGGGCACTAGCCAATCTGTAAAAAGTTCATTAAAATTTTTTCCT
>VMDR010034932.1:0-10919 GCA_007922815.1 Macrotus californicus | reverse complement strand
CTTGTGATTGATTTCTAGTTTCATAGCATTGTGGTCAGAGAAGATGCTTGATGCATTTTTAATCTTTTTAAATTTATTGAGATTTGTTTTGTGTCCTAACATGTGGTCTATCCTAGAAAACTTTGCATATGCCCTTGAAAAGTATGAATATTCTGCTGTTTGGTGGTGAAATGCTCTGAAGATATCAATTAAATCCATTTAATCTAGTGTGTCATTTAAGGCAGATGTCTCCTTGTTGATTTTCTGTCTGGAAGAAGATAAAGTGGTGTTAAAATCCTCGACTATGACTGTATTTGTATTGATCTCTCCCTTTATGTCCATCAATATTTGCTTTACATATTTAGGTGCTCCTATGCTAGATGCACACATGTTTACTAGGGTTATATCCTCTTGTTGGATTGTTCCCTTTATCATTATGTAGTGTCCTTCTTTGTCTCTTACTATGGCCTTGGTTTTAAAGTCTATTTTGTTATGTAAAAGTACTGCTAACTCAGCTTTTTTTTCTTTTCCACTAGCATGAAATATCTTTTTCCAAACCTTTACTTTTAGTGTGTGTCTTTTCATCTCAGATGTGTCTCTTGGAAGCAGTATGTGTTTATATGTGTGTGTGTGTGTGTGTGTGTGTGTATCTATATCTATATATCTATATATCTATATATCTATATATCTATATCTATATATCTATATATCTATATATCTATATATATATATATATATATCTTGTATTCTTAATCATTCAACGGCCCTATGTCTTTTGGTTGGAACATTTAAGCCATTTACATTTAAGGTGATTATTGATAGATATTTTTTAGTGCCATTTTGTTGGTAGACTCTTTTCCTCTGTTTGTTTTCTTTCTCTTTTCTTCTTCTTCTTAAAGCAAGCCCTTTAACATTTGTTGCAGTACTGGTTTGATGTTTACAAACTCCTTTAGCTTTTTCTTGTCTGGGAAGCTCCTTATTTCTCCTTCAGTTTTAAACAGTAGCCTTGCTGTGTAAAGGCGGCCTGATTGTATGTCCTTGTTTTTTATCACCTTGATATTTCACACTATTCTCTTCTGTCCTGAAATGTTTCTGTTGAGAAATTGGATGGCATTCCAATTAATGCCTCCTTGTATGTAACTATCTGCTTTTCTCTAATGGCTTTTAGAATTATTTTTTTGTCTTTAAGCCTTGTCATTTTAATTATGATGTGTCTTGGTGTAAGCCTCTTTGGGTCCAACTTGTTTGGGACACTGTGAGCTTCCCGGACTTGTGTGTATTTTACCTTCCCCTGACTGGGGAAGCTTTCAGTCATTATTTCTTCAAATAGGTTCTTGATCCCTTGTTTGCTCTCTTCTCCTTGTGGTATTCCCATGATGCAGATGTTGTTATGCTTCATGTTGTTTAAAATGTTTCTTAAGCTATATTATTTTTTAAATTTTGCTTTCTTTTTCCTGCTCTACCTGGCTATTTTTTTCTACATTGTCTTCCAAATCACTGGTTCAATCATCTGCTTCATCTAACCTACTGTTTATTCCTTCCAGCTTATTATTTATTTCAGATATTGCATTCTTTTTTCTGACAGGCCCTTTTCTATGGTTTCTATTACTTTTTATGCTGTTGGATATCCTTATAATAATTATTCTAAACTCTCTGTCTGATAAATTGCTTGCCTCCATTTCATTTACTACTTCCTCTGGAAAATTCTCTTGTTCTTTCTTTTGGGGTCTGTTTCTTTGCCTTCTCATTTTGGCTGCTTCTTTGTGTTTGTTTCTATGTATTTAGAACTGCAAGGACTCTGGCTTTTGTCAGATGCCACTTATTACTGGCCCTGGTCAACCTGTTGGTGCTCTCAGCAATCCATAGCACGTGGCTCCCTCTGCTCAGTCATTTTGTGTGCAGAAAGAATCAGCCTGCACACCAAGGCTGGCTTTTTATCAGCATTGGGCCCTGGGGACAGTCATATGAAGTCTCATAGAGCTCACAGAGATCTTGTTCTTAAACAAATCAATTATAGCCTCAAGCTGTAATCAGCACCAAAGCTTAAGCTCCACAGGGTGAAGCAGGGTAATTCCTATGGGTGGGGCCATTGTTTCCCCTCAAGTTGATGCCACCTGGAGAGGAGTGCTGTGTTTGAGAAAAATGGCTTCCACAGTGTGGGTAATGATTCAACACACGGATCTTAGTAGCTGTTCCTTCAGGTTCTCCCCGGAGCCACCAACTCAACTCTCCTCAGGTGTCTCTAATCCACTCTGTCCTCCTTCTGCTGGAGCCCAGGGTAATTGGCTGCAAGTGAAATTTTATGCATTGGCCCTTTAAGAGGCTCTCTGAGTATCCAACCATCTCTCACTGGCAGATAGAAACACTACTGCTTTTCACAACTGAATGTTATCTGGGTTCCTTTCCAGCTCTGGTGCTATAGGCTGAAGAGCCCAGCTTGAGGGTTATAACCCACACTTCTCAGGGGGAATGCCCCCAAGCCACTGAAATATCCCTGTGGATTGTCAGCTGCTACCCATGAGAGCCCAGCCAGCCCTGTTGCACCTCCTCTGCACTCCCTACCAATCTTGTTGTGATGAAATTGTTTCTTCTGTCTGTGGTTATAAAGCTTCTCTCCAGCTTGTGTTCAGTTGGTTATTCAGGATGATTTCGCCACAATTTATTTGTGATTCCAGACTGGCTGTGGGAGGAGGTTACTGTAGCTTCCACTGACTCCTCCATCATCTTGGATCTTCTAGTTATTTCTATTGGTTTAGTTTTTTCTTTTTAATTCCTCACCAACATGCACAGAATTGAAAGTTTTCTATTCTATAGCTTTTCTTTTTTAAAAAATTGTAATATAACTTTTCATTAAAAATAATTTAAAACTTACAAAACTTTCAAAAATAGTATAAAGAATCCCTACATTCTTTCTCTTTACCCAGGTTCTCTAAATAGTAATATCTCACATAACCACAGTACAATGATCAAAAACAGACTATTAATATGGATATAATTTATTATTAACTAATCTATAGATCTTATTCAGAATTCACCAGTTGTCTCTCTACCCCTTTTCTGGTTTAGGATCCAATCCAGAGCACACAATGCATTTAATGGTCATGTCTCCAACTTGAGAAAGTGCCTCAGCCTTTGTCTTCTATTGTAGAATTTGACACCTCTGAAGCATATTAGTTTGGTGTTTCATTAACTGTTCCTCACTTGTGCTTGTTTAGTGTTTCCTTGTGATTAAATTCAAGTTATGAGCATCACTTCTCTGGTATTGTTGCCAAAAATACATTAATGCTGCCTGTTGGAAAGCTGGAGGTATTTCCATTTCAATGTGCTTCTTCCTCCAGATATGCTAATTACATCCTGTTCTTCTGTCCCACATCTCCTAATTCACACACAAGAGAAGACTGAGAGCCCTACTGACCTTCAAGTCCTGGACCCTGATGGTCCACAGGCTGAAGAGAAGATCCCCTAATAGCTCCTGGGTATAGTTGAATGTGAGGACTCCTGGGAACTGGTCTGAAGAACATATAATTTGAGACTATCTCCAATACTACTTAGAAGGAAAAGTGATTTATTTAATTCCCTTTGAAGCCTAAGATTTTGATGATGTTCTTACTTGTCATTAAAGCCATATTCTAAACTGTTATTTTGAAAATCCATTAAAAGTTTTAGAGAGAAGCCTTATTTAATAAATAGGAGCTAAGGAGCAAGTCAGGAGTGTGCCTTTGTAGCAGTCTTACCTGAATTTATTTGAGGCAGAGAACACATTTGGCTTTGCTGAGTATCTGATTAAATCTTTAAAATAATGCTGACAACTCATATGGGGAAATAGACCTACAGAACAAAGACAATGATTCTCCAAGAGCCTCAGGAGCAAGTCAAACAGAAATCGAGCATCTAGCTCTGACTTCTGATTTGCAGTCTAACTACTTAAACACATCCACTTTCAACAAGCCAACAGTTCAGTGCTTGATATAGAACAGCATTGTCTGTGAGTAACATCTATACATTCCTTTGAGTGTTCAAAGAGAATAAAAACTAGTCAACATTATAGATTATAAAAGTAAATACTTGGAAAAGTGATATTTATTCAGCACATTTTCCTGAGCAACTGCTTGCACATGATTACTTGTAAAATTCCACTATTATTGCTTTTTCTGCTTCTGCAATCACCCCAACATTTCATAGCACTCTGTGTGCATCTAAGTCCAACAATTCATTATATAAATGAGTAAAAAGATGCTTCAAAATGTGAAGTGACTTTCCCAGCATTGTGCAGAGTTGATGACAGAACCAAAAGGGGAAACCAGATCAAAACCTTTTGATTTCATTTTCTTTATTGCTTATGCATTTTCTCTTTCATTGATTTCAACTCTATTAATTTCTTTCATTCTACTTACTTGGGGTTGAATTTGCTCTTTTTAAAAATGTCTTAGCATGGAAACTTAGATCACTGATTTATAGCTGTTTTCTTATCTAACATAACTGTTTATTTATTTATTATTTTATTGTTATTCAAGTACAGTTGTCTGCATTTACCCCCCTCCACTTCCCCCCACCCCAGCCATCCTCACCTCCCTCCACTGATTCCATCTCTCCTTGGTTTTGTACATGTGACCTTTATACTTGTTCTTGAAAACCCTTCCCCCATTTCACCCATTATCTCCTCCCACCTCCCCTCTAGTTACTGTCAGATTGCTCTTAATTTCAATGTCTCTGGTTATATTTTGCTTGCTTGTTTGTTTTGTTGATTAGGTTTTACTTAAGGGTGAGATCACATGGTATTTGTCTTTTACCACGTGGCTTATTTCACTTAGCACAATGCTCTCCAGTTCCATCCATGCTTGTCATGAATGGTAGGAGTAGTTCTTTCTCTCTGCTGCATAGAATTCCATTGTGTAAATGTACCACAGTTTTTGATCCACTCATTTACTGATGGGCACTTAGGCAATTCCACTGCTGGGATTATACCCTAAGAACCCTGAAACACCAATCCATAAGAACCTATGCACCCCAGTGTTCATAGCAGCACAATTTACAATAGCCAAGAGCTGGAAACAACCTAAGTAACACAACCATTTAGAATTATACATTTTCCTACAAGCAGTCTAGTTGGGTCCCTTAGATTTTGGTGTTTTATCTTTCATTTAGTTCATTTACTTTTGTCAAGCAATGGTCCTTTGCACCAACCCAACACCAACAGGCACCTCTAATTTGGGGTGTAGTGAAGAAGGAAATTTTATTCAGTGCCAACAGCTCAATTGTTTTACAGCATCAATGTGAAAAAAAGCACAGCTATGGACAGCTCAAAAGTATTATAGCACAATTATGAAGCACATGGCAGCAAGGCTGCCCTGGGGCAAGGTGGCTCTGTGGCGAGACCCCTCTGGCTAGACGGCATTGTTCCACTCTGGGCCATTGAGATGTTTTCTGTGTTTCGTTTTTGGTGGGGGAAAACAGCCTTTAGTTTTTGATGGAGGATGCAAGTGTGTTTTCCCAGCCAGAGAGGAGCTGACTTGTACAAAGTACTCACCCTAATCCCTGACAGGTCTATCCTCATGCAAATGAAGACTGCAAAATAAAAAAAATGGGACCACTGTAATAACATAATCAATAAATATATTTTTAAAAAATCAATGCAGCTTTTGTATATGTACATATAATTATTTTTGTATTTTATCTATTATAGTCAATGTTCACAATTATTTTATTTGTTTCAGGTATACAGCATAATGGTTAGATATTTATATAATTTACACAGTGATTGTCCCTATAAGCCTAGTACCTACCTGGCACCAGACATAGTTATCAGAATATTATTATTGACTGTATTCCCTATGCTGTAGTTTACATACCTGTGACTATTTTGTAACTGTCAATTTGTACTTCTTAGTCCTTTACCCCTTTTTACCCAACCCCCTTCCCATCTGGCAAACATCAGTTTGTTCTCTGTAACTTGGGCCTTTATTTGTGCATCCATTTATTTTGTTCTTTAGATTCACAATATAGGGGAAATCATATGGTATTTGTCTTTCTCTGCCTGATTTATTTTACTTAGCATAATACCCTCTAGGTCCATCCATGTCTTCAAAAATGGTAAGATTTCATTCTTTTTTATGGCTGAGTAATATTTCATTGTATATTACCACCCCTTCATTATCCAATAGTCTATTGATGAGCATGTGGGTTGTTTCTATATCTTGGCTCTTGTAAGTAACACTGCAAAGAACATGGAGGAGAGGTACATATATCTTATTGAATTAGTGTTTGGATTTCTTTGGATAAATATTCAGAAGTGAAATTGCTGGATCATAAGGTACTTCTACTTTGAGAAAACTCCACACTGTTTTCCATAGTGATTGCACCAATTTGCAATCCCTCAAAAAGTGCACAAGAATTCCACTTACTCCACATCCTCAACACTTGCTTGTTGACTTATTGATGATAGTCATTCTGACATGTGTGAGTTGATATCTTAATGTGGTTTAAATTTGCATTTCTCTGATGATTAGTGATGTTGATTACATTTTCATATGTCTGTTGTATGTTCTCTTTGGAGAAATATCTATTCAAGTCCTCTGCCCATTTTTTAATTGAATTGTTTGGGAGTTTTGGTGTTAAGTTGTATGAATTCTTTATAAATTTTGGATATTCACCTATTATCAGGTATACCATTGGTGACTATCTTCTCCCAGTCAGCTGGAGATATGAGAGAATTTATTTCATTGATGGTTTCCTTTGCTGTACAAAAGCTTTTAGTTTGATATAGTCTAATTTGTTTATTTTTTTCTTTTGTTTCTCTTGCCTGAGAAGATATATCAGAAAAAAATATTACTAAGAGCAATATCAGAGAGTTTACTACCTATGTTTTCTTCTAGGAAATTTGTGGTTTCAGGTCTTACATTTAAGTCTTTAAGCCCCTTTGAATGTATTATTGTGTATGGTGCAAGAAGGTATTGTTTGGGTTTGTTTTTTTGCATGTATCTGTCCAGTTATCCCAACACTATCTATTGAATAGACTGTCTACTCCATTTTATATTTTTGCATCCTTAGTTATGTATTAATCGACCACATCAGTATGGGCTTATTTTGGGACTCTCTATTCTGTTCCATTGATCTATGTGTTTTTTTTATGCCAGTACCATGCTGTTTTGATTACTATAAATTTGTAGTATAGTTTGATATCAGACAGCATGATACATCCAACTTTGTTCTTTTCAAGATTGCTTTGGTGACTCAGGGTCTTTTTGAATTACTTGTTCTTCTTTTATCAAAAATATATTGTATTGATTATCTTATTACCGATTACTTGTTCTAGTTCTGTGAAAAGTGCCATTGATTTTTTGACAAGGATTGCATTGAACCTACAGATTGCGTTAGGCCGTACTGACATTTTAATTTTTCCTATCCATAATCACAATATATGCTTCCATTCATTTGTATCTTCCTTGATTTTTTCAATGTCTTATAATTTTTTAGTACAAGTCTTTTGTATCCTTGGTTTAATTTATTCCTGGGTATTTTTTTACTCAATTGTAAATGGAATTGTTTTCTTAGCTTCTCCTTCTAATAGATCACTATTGGTGTATAAAAATGCAAACAATTTCTGCATATTTACTTTGTATCCAGCTACTTCACTGAATTAATTTATCAGTTCTAGTAGTTTTATGCATAATAGAATCTTTAGAGTTCTCTGTATATACCATGTCATCTAAAATAATGACAGTTTTCTTTTTCCTTTGCAATTTGGATGCCTTTTCCCTTTTCTTTTCTGATTGCTGTGGCTGGGACTTCTACTACGTTGAATAAAAGTGGTGAAAGTGGGCATCCCTGTCTTGTTCCTGATCTTAAGGAAAACTCTTTTAACTTTTTACGTTCAGTATGATGTTAGTTGTGCATTTCTCACATATGACATTTATTATATTGAGGTATGGTTCTTCTTTTCCCACTTTGCTATGGGTTTTTATCATAAATGGATGCTGGATTTTTGTCAAATGCTTTTTCTGCATCCACAGATATGATCATATACTTATTAGCCTTCATTTTATTCATGTGTTGTATCATGTTAACTGATATTCAGACAATAAGCCAAACTTGCATCCCAGCAATAAATCACAAAGATCATTTGTGTATAATCTTTTTAATGTATTGCTGATTTTGGTTTGCTTGAGTTGAGTTGGGAATTTGTTCATCTATATTCATCAGGGATATTGGGCTAAAATTTTCTTTTTTTGTAATGTCTTTCTCTGGTTTTAAAATTAGGGGAATGGTGACCTCACAAAATAAGCATGGCAGATTCTCTCCATCTGAATTTTTTGGAACAGTTTGAGATAGATGGTAATTCTTCTTTAAATGTTTGTTAAAATTCCCTTGTGAAGCCAGATAGTTCAGAAATTTTGTTTGTTAAGTTTTTGATTACTGATTTGATTTCATTGGTAGTCTGTTCTAATTTTCTGTTTTTTCTTGATTCAACCTTAAAAGATTGTATGTTCCTGCAAATTATACATTTCTTCCAGATTGTCTGATTTGTTGACATATGATTATTTGTAGTATTTTCTTAAAATCTTTTGTATTTCTTTGCTGTCATCTGTCACTTCTTCTGTTTCATTTTTGATTTATTTGGATTCTCTTTCTTTTTGTCTTACAGTATGGTGAAAGGTTTATCAATCTTTTTTTTTCCAATTTCCAAAGTTTTTATTTCATGCATTGATTTAAAAATTTTCTTAGGCTTTGTCTCTAATGTGTGTGTCACTGTGCAATCTCTCATTCCAAAGAAACCTGGAGGCTGGGGATCCCGAACACAGAGAGGGCATCGGGCCTCCCAGGCCTGCTTCAGGAGCTCTTGTCTTGGGCCAAGAAAGGAGCCTCTGCAAAGGTAAGACACCCTGTGCTCCCTCAGGCACACATTAGGATGCTTCCTGGTTGATGACACATTTCCATAGCATCAAGTGGTCCACCGTGGAATCCCTTTCATCTTTCATCGCACTCTTAAAAAACAGAGAACATATCAGAAATTAACTGACCTTAAATCAATGTTAGAGAAACAAGGAGAAAAAGTTAATGTACAAAGAAATACAATACACAAAAAAAAAATTTGCAGTGTTTTATAAGCTGCATATAGTTCAACAAAAACGTTGGGGAACACAGATTTGGTTCTTTAGATTATGAAAAATGTTTATTACAAGATAATCTTTCCAATTTTCTAAAGAAAACATATGACTAGAAACATTCAGCCTGGAAACTGGGTCAAACAATTCCCAAGTCCTTATCAAATAAAGTGTCTATCAAGGAAAATATATTTTGGAACTTAAAATTAGTAAAGCCTATTCACAATTTAAATGGGGCGAAAGAAAAAAAACGAACTAACCAAAATAATGTCAGAGTGATTGTTTCTATTTTATAGTCTTTAAGCATATAAAACTGCACTATTTAATGTATTTCTCCATAAACTTTCTGTGAAATTCAGATCACAGCATATCATTGACAAATCTTTTGTCTTTCATCTGATCATCTACTCCTTTGGCAGAGTTCTTGAAAACAACATCACCATCCCATCTTTTTTTAATTTAGAAGTTGGCCTGAGGCTGGGATGGGCCAGTGAGATTACGGAGAGGGTTTCCATTCAGAATGTTTTCAATATGAATCCTTTCTTCTTCAGCTTTTTGCTCTTGTTCCTTCCTGGCTTGCTCTTCAGCTCATTCTTTTTTTAATTTTTACCAATTCTGCAAGAAGAGCTGCAGTGTTATCATCATCACTCTCCTCTTCAAAATCTTCATCTTCGTCTTCCTCATCTGATAGAGGATCATCTGCATCAAGGCTGGCAGCAGGAGTCTGGTCTAACCCAGGCTTCTTTGACACTGAAGGTGAGGTTGCATGTTCTCGAGTTGGATGATCTCTTTTTCTCCCTTGTAGCAGCTTGTTTTTTGTCTTCCAGCTCTCTTCTGAAGTCACGGTTCTGAACCTCTTCAGGGCATTCTGAGTGGCCTGTCTATATTTTATCTTTGTATGAGAAGGTAGGTCTATACTAGAATACTGCTTTGAGGGTTGGCTCAAATCACCTTCTCCTTTTCCTCTCCCACCTCTCACAGGTTCAAACGTTGGCCGAGCTGCTGTTGTCATCTTTAATGCCTTGGCCGAGGTCTGATCCAGCAGCCTCTGCAGATCACACAGACTCCATACTGACTCTTCAGGTTTATCAATCTTGTTTAGCTTTTCAAAGAATGAGCTCTTGGTTTTATTAACCTTTTGTATTTTTTTAAGACTTGATTTTATTTCTACTCTGATCTCCATTATTTCCTTCCTTTTACTCATCGTTGGCTTTGTTTCTTGTTCTTTTTCTAGGTCCTTTAGGTATAAGGTTAGATTATCTATTTGAGATTTTTCTTATTCGTTGAAGTCAGCCTGTATTGCTATGAATTTTCCTCTTATAACTGCTTTTGCCGTGTCCCATAGATTTTGGTCATTGTTTTCATTTTCATTTGTCTCAAGATATATATTGATTTTTTCTTTGATCTCATTGTTAATCCATTCATAGTTTAATAACATGTTAGGCTCCATATGTTGCTGTACTTTTCATTTTTTTCTTGTAATTGATTTCTAGTTTCATACCATTGTGATTGGAGAACATGCTTGATATTATTTCAATCCTCTTAAATTTATTGACTTGTTCTGTGGCCCAACACATGGTATATGCAGGAAAATATTCCATGTGTACTAGAAAAGAATGTATATCCTGCTGCTCTGGGTTAAAATGCTCTAAAACATCAATAAATCCATCTGATCTAATCTGTCCTTTCAAGCCATTGTTTCATTGCTGATTTTCTGTCTGGAAGACCCGTCCAGCGATGTCAGTGCAGTGTTAAACTCCTCTGCTATGGCTGCATTGCTGTTGCTCTTATTTTTTGTTCTGTTAACACTCGCTTTATATATTTAGGTGCTTCTATGTC
>VMDR010034931.1:0-10919 GCA_007922815.1 Macrotus californicus | reverse complement strand
TTCAATCTTTGGTGAGCCCCAATAACTTCCATCCCCAGCCTATGGAGAAAAGATTAATAACTCAGTACAAAGGGAAAGGAAAAATATTCATTTTTTTTATCCTCACTCAAGGACATGCTTACTGATTTTAGATAGAGGGAAAGAGAAAGAGGGAGAAAAATAGATGTGAGAGAGAAATATCAATTAATTACCTCTTATATGCACCCTGACCGAGGATGGAATCTGTAACCTAGGCATGTGCCCTGACTGCAAATCGAACCCAGGACCTTTTGGTTTATGGGATGATACTCCAACCAACTGAGTCACACCAGCCAGGGCAATATTTATTGTTTTAAGCCACTAACTTTGGGTGGATTTTTGTTCTATAGCAATAGGTAACTAATACAATTAATATCAAAGACTTCAACCTTTGCTTTGAAATGAAGAATAATGAATAGGAAGTAACATAATAAAAATGTCATTCATAGTTTTATTTAGAAGGCCCATAGGTCAAAAATATGAATAAATAATGACTATTTCCATGTACACTAATTTTCATTTGAGCAATCTAAAATTGAACATGTATGACCTGGCTGGTGTAGCTCAGTGGATTGAGCCCTGGCCTGTGGACCGAAAGGCTGCTGATTCAATTCTCTGTAAGTGTGTATACCTGGGTTTGGGGCCACGTCCCTAGAGGGGAATGTGAGAGGCAACTGTTCAATGTTTCTCTCACATATCACTGTTTTTCCCCCTCTCTTTCTCCCTCCTTTCCCCTCTCTCTAAAAATAAATAAATAAAACCTTTAAAAAAATTGAACATGTAGCCCTGGCCAGTGTGGCTCGGTTGGAGCATCGTCCTGTAGCCTAAGGGTTGCAGGTTTGATTCCTGGTCAGGATATATACCTAGGTTGTGGGCTTGATCCCTGGTCCCAGTACAGGCACGTGCAACCCCTGGTCCAGACTCATATGATTCCTGGCCCAGGCACCAATCCCTGGTCTGTGCACATGCAGAAGCAGCCAATTGATGTTTCTCTCTCGCATTGATGTTTTTTTCTCTCTCTCTAAAAGCAATTTTAAGAGTGTTCTTGGGTGAGGATTTTTAAAAAATGAACATATAGTATTTAGTCCTTGACTCTCATTTGCATACGTGGCACTTGAGGTTTCAAGGGTAAAAATTAGTACAAGTCCCAGCACTATAGTCTGTCCTCTTAAACAGTGCTTCTGCTAATAAGGAAGAGCAGGTTATAGGGCACCTTAGCCCGGCACGTCTCCCACTGTGAGTCCTACAACGCACAAAGCCTTCCCTGTACAAGAACTTTCTAGACAAAAGAACTGGCTAAGACATAGCCTTGGGGAGTAGATGAAACATGCCACTATCTTCTCTCTGATACAACTCTGTTGTCAACCAGCCAAGATACATTAGCCATGATATTAACCTGTTAAAAATATAGCCTTTGAAACACAATAAAAAAGTAGGTTTTGAATATAATTTCCTTCTGTTTAGAAGAATATTTTTTCTGTCATATATGAATTTTTTTAATCTGCAAGACAGAACAAAAATGAAATTTTTAATAGAATCATTTTGCAAACTATATCCTTAAGCAGTGATTATCTCTCCTTTTGTTGGGTGCCAAATTTCTTCTTTTTTAATTTTTTTATTTATCATTTTTAATTGCTATTCTATTATAGTTGTCCCAGTTAGTCTCCCTTTGCCCTCCTCCACCCATCCCACCCTCCTCCCACAGTCAGTCCCCACCCTGTTGTCCATGTCTGTGGGTCATTCTACATGTTCCTTGACTAGTCCCTTCCCCTTCTTTCCCACCTTCTTAAAAGAATAATCTGCACAATATTTCTTACTTTCTCTTAACCCTTTGGAAAACTCATATCAAAACACACAAAACTTACTGCAGTTGTTCTTAGAGGTAACCACCACCCTTGTATTTGCCAAATTCTATGACTTTACCTCAAGGCTGATCCTTCTCAATCCTGTACGTATAACATCAATTTCTCTCTGCTTGAAACGTTTTTCTCCCTTAACTCTCTTTGTACATTCCTTATTCTCTTTCTGACTCTTCTGCTTTGTGTTCTCTTCTTTATTTTGCCTCCAAAGAATCTTCATTAAAATTCATTAAGATTCCTGTTCCTCTTCTATTATTGCTGTATGTACTACATCACAACAGTTTTTCTAGAGATTCGTGAAGTAATATTTCAAGATAAGAACCACAACTGTCCCATGGCTAATTTATCATCTCTTATTTAACTCTGGCCTCTCCCTTGAACTGTTTATTTAATTATAATGCCATTGTCATAAGAGTCATTACACTTAACCTGGACTAATAACAATAGCTTCTGACTGCACACCCATGTTCTGTTTTCTCGTTTCCGCTCAGTAAACACAGTGCTGCCTTTCCTCCTTCACTCAGACCAACAATTCTTCTATGAGCACAGATTCTTCCATAAATACCGCAAACACAAATTTCTCACTTGACTTTTAAAACCCTTAGTAGTACATCACCAATATATTTATCCTAGTCTATTTCTTATGCAGATCCTGTATCTCAAACAATCTGGGTTTGTTTTATGTTTGCTGAATTTTTTTCATTGCTACCTCCCACCTTCTGTTCAAATCATTCCCTCCATTTTTGAATACGCTCACAATTTCTTCTCATCAACAGTAAGTCTTCTCTGTGAAGGCCTTCCTTATGTTCTCAACCGTATACAGCGTCCCCTGCCTTTGCATTATAGAGCATTCTACTTTTTCTTAACTTACAGAAAACATGAATTTACCTTACCTAACTTACTAGATTATGAACTCTTTTTTATGTGTGCTCATCTTTATGTCTACGGTCTAGTAAATTTATAGGTAAATATGTGTTGAATTTTTTTCTTCCTATTATTTTACATTTATTCAACACGTTGATTTGTAACCTGAACCAGAAGTTAGTTCAGTGCTTTTTATGCTAGCTCTGTGGCTTCCGTTTGGTACTTGCTTATATTTTATACCTCTTTGTTGAAGTGCTCATTGTGTCTGTCTATCTTTCTCCCAAGTCTATGACCATTACTATAAACTGTTTATCAGGTAAATTACTTATCTCCATTTCATCAAGGTTTTTTTTTAGAGTTTTATCTTGTTATTTCATTTGAACATATTTCTGTGTTTCCTCATTTTGCTTGACTTTCTGTGTTTGTTGTTATGTATTAGGCTAAATAGCTACCACTCCAGTCTTGAAGGAGTAGCCCTCTATAAGAGATAAACTTATTGCTCAACCTTGCCTTAGCTCTTGGTTGTCTCTGGAACCTTTGTGAGTATCTAAGCAACCTGATTTATACTTGATAGGTCCCAGTTGTTGAGGGTGTCCCAAGAATGCCTAGTGTTCAAAAGGGAGGAATATCAGTCAGCACATAGTTTCAGGTTGACTAGAAGCCAGACTCTCAGACAGCAGCTTTTAAAGTATGCAAAAATATATGATGCCATGGAACCACAAAGGTAAATCCTGCTGGTCTCCAGACCAGGTGATCTGTAGGTAACCCCTAGGTGACATTTGCAAAAATTGGGGCTCCAGATGAGTATATAAGCTCCCTTTCTGGGAGGTACCAGTGAGCTGTAGCAAGGCCAAGCAAGAGTACAAAGATGGTGTCTTCTGGCATTCATTCCCTAAGACCAGCTCTGTGGCCTCCAGATGCATGGCAAACTTGAGACCTGCCCCTATGCGGAGGCTCCAGGACAAGTGGGTATGTTTCTGTCTGCAGCCAGTGCAGTGCTTGGGGGGTGGGTGGTAATAGACTGTGAAGAATTGTCTCTCTCTGGTTGTTCAAGTCCCCTGGGGCCCAGAAATGCAATCCCCCCCATGGCCATCATAGCCAGGTGATCAAGGGCCCATGTGGAGTGTGCATGTCTACTGGCTTTAGCAAGGAAGCAGGAGACAGCAAAATAGGGGTGTTCCTCTGACTTTAGTGAGGCCACAGGAGGGCACAGGACTGGGAAATGCCAGCCAGCTTTATCAAGACAGTGGGAGAGCACAGGGCCCGGGCACACCTGCGGTTTTAATGAGGGAGGAAGAAAGTGCCTCTGGCTTTGTCAGGGTGGTGGGAGAGTGCTGTGTCTGCACGCACCTACTGGTGCTAGCCAGGGAGAGGGAGAGCAAACAGTGGTGCCTGCCAGTTCCTCTGTCTCTAGAGAGAGTGCCAACAGGCTCCTGTCCCTCCGGAGATGCCTTGTAATTAGCAGATGAATCTCCTTCACATATAATCTAGGTGCTTTGCAGACTGCTGCTTTTGCCCTGGCTCCTGGGGCTAGAGAGTCTGCATGAGAACACTTTAAGAGCAGCATCTCAGTTCTCTAGAGCCCTTTGGGTCTCCTGGACACAAGCCCCATTGGTTTTAAATCCAGGCATTTCAGGGGCTCCCCTGTCTGGTGCAGGTCCTAAAGGCTGGAGTGTTTGATGGGGCACGAATTCCCCCCTCAGAAGCTCTGCATTTGTGAGATCCTTCTCAATTGTGTTTTTTTTTTGCAAAATCACATTCCTCCCCTTCCTACCCATCTTGATGTGGCCCTTTGATCCCTTGTGAAGGAGCTGTTCAGCTAGTTTTCAGGTCTTTTTCAGAGGAAATTGGTGTGTCCATGGGAAAAGGTGAGTATATTCTTATGCCACCATCTGGGACTGGTTCTCTTCTTAGGAAGGGTACTTATTAGTCACAGAAAAACATATGAAAGTAAAAATTTCACTGGTAAATGACATATATAGTAAAGGGAGTGGATTAATCATAAAGCTAGTATAAAGGTTTAAAGACAAAAGTAATAAAATATATATAACTATAATAACTAGTTAAGGGATACAGAAAATAAAAAGAAGTAAAATATTACATCAAAAACATAAAATATGGTGAAGAAGTAAAACTACAGAGTTTTAGAATGAGTTCAAACTTAATTTACTGTCAGCTTGAATAGACCATTATATGTGTATAAATGCTGTCCGATGTAACACTCATGGTAACCACAAAACAAAAGCCTGTAGTAGACACACAAAAGATCGTGAGAAAGGAATGTAATCATAATACTAAGTAAAGTCATCAAACCACAGGAAGAGAGCAAGAGAAGAAAAGAACAGAGAGAAACTATAAAACAGTCAAAAATGCCAATAAGTACATATCTATCAATAATTATTTATATGTAAGTCGACTAAATTCACCAATCAAAAGATATAACGTGGCTCAATGGATTAAAAAACAAGACCAATCTATATGCTGCATAGAAAAGACTCACTTCAGCTGTAAGGAGACACACAGACTGCAAGTGAAGGGATGGCAAAATGTTTTGTGCACATTGAAATCAAAAGAAAGCTGCTGTAACTATGCTTATGTCAGACAAAATACACTTTAAAACAAAGAATAAAAAACAAAGATGGGAATTACATGATAATAAAAGGGCCAGTCCAAGAAGAAGATATAACATTTATAAATATTTATGCATGCAACATAGGAGCACCAAAATATGAAAAGCAAATTTTCACTGACCCAAAGGAGAAATTGACAGCAATATAATAATAGTAGATGACTTGAGTATCCCACTTGTGTCAATGGATGAGATTATCCAGTTGGAGAATCAATACAGAAACATCAGCTTCAAAACCAGATGAAATTAATAGATAAATACAGAACATTTCAAAACATCATTCAAAAACTGCAGAATGCACATTTGTCAAGTACACATAGAACACTCCCTAGGATAATCTGATCATATGTTAAGCCACAAAACAAGTCTCAATAAATTTAGGATTGAAATCATATTAAGCATCTTTACAACCACAATTATATGAAACTAGAAGTCAATTACAAAAAGAAAACTGGAAAAATACAATTATGCAACAATTAAACAACACACTGCTGAACAACCAATGGGTCAATGGAGAAATCAAAAAATACCTTAAGACAAATGAAAATGGAAATACAATGTACAACGTACTAATGCAGCAAAAGCAGTTCTACGAAGCAAGTTCACAGTGATATAGGCCTACCACAAGAAACAAGAAATATCCTGAATAAGCATTCTAAATTTACACCTAGAGAAACTAGATAAAGAACAAATGAAACTAAAAGTGAGTAGAAGAAATGAAACAATAAAGATCAGAGCAGAAATGAAATAGAGACTACAAAGATGATAGAAAATATCAATGAAACTAAGAGGTGGTTCTTCAAAAAGGTAAACAAAATTGACAAGTTTTTACTTAAACTCATTGAGAAAAAAAGAGAGGGCTCAAATATATAAAATCAGAAATAAAGGAGAAGTTACAACTGATACTGATATCACAGAAATACAAAGGATCATATGAGACTATTGAGCAATTATGGGCCAACACTTTGTACAACCTAGAAAAAAATGGATAAATTCCTAGAAGCATACAATCTTTGAAGACTAAATCATGAAGAAATAGAAAACCTGAATAGAAAAATTATTAGTAAGGAGATTGAAGCAGTAATCAAAAACTCCCCAACAAACAGCCCCTGCTAGTGTGTCTCAGTTGGTTGGGTGTTGTCCTGCAAACTGAAATGTCACTGGATCGATTCCCAGTCAGGGCACATGCCTGGGTTGTAGGTTTGGTCCTGGGTCTGGGGGCTTATGGAAGGCAACTAGTCAATGTCTCTCTCTTACATCAATGTTTCTCTCCCTCTCTTTCACCCTCCCTTTTGCTCTCTCTAGAAAAAAAAAAAAAATCCCTCCCAACAAACAAAAGTCTAGGACCAGATGGCTTCCATATGACTTCACTGGTAAATTCTACCAAACATTTAAAGAAGATTTAATACCAATCCTTTTCAAACCCTTCTGAAAAATTGAAGTGAAGAGAACTCTTCCAAACTTATTTTATGAAGCCATCATTTTCCTGATACTAAAACCAGATAAGGATATCACAAGAAAAGAAAATTATAGGCCAATATCTGTGATGAACATAGATGCAAAAATTCTCAACAAGATATTAGGAAACTGAGTTCAACAATACATTAAAAGGATCATCCACCATGATCAATTGAGATTCATTCTAGGGATTCAAGGATGACTCAACACCTGCAAATCAATCACCATGATACACCACATTAATAAAGTGAAAGATAAAAATCATATAATTACCTGAATAGATGCAGAAAAAAGCATTTGACAAAACTTAACATCCATTTGTGATTTGTAAAAAATCCCAAAAAATTGAGTATAAAAGGAACATACTTCAATATAATAATACTGAAAACATCATGCTAACATCATACTTGGGTGAAAACCTGAAAGTATTTCCTCTAAATCAAGGAAGAAGACAAGGATGCCCATTCTCACCCATTTTAGTTAGGCAAGAAAGGAAATAGAAGGCATCCAAGTTGAATAGGAAGGAATAATACTGTCTCTATTTGTGGATGACCTAATTTTAATTACCCAGGTAACCTACAGACTCAATGCAATCCCTATTAAATTCCAATGGCATTTTTCACAGGAAGAGAATAAACAATTCTAAAATTTGCGTGGAACTGCAAAGGACCCCAAATAGCCAAGAGCAATCTTGAGAAACAAGAACAAAGCTAGAGGCATCACACTTCCTGATTTCAAACGTTACTGCAAAGCCAGAGTGCATTCACGCAGGTGTATTCCAGTCCACTCTAATTGGCTGCCAGGTTACGCAGATGTCACACAAACAATTCTCATTCTATTGATGATGAATAGACTTTTTCCTGACAGACCTCATAAATTGGTGCAGCCACTATAAAAAACAGTATGGAGAGTCCTCCAAAGATGAAAAATAGAACTACCACATGACCCAGCAGTTCCACTTCTGGGTATTTATCCAAAGGAAACAAAAACACTAATTCAAAAAAATACACAGGGTAGACAAAAGTAGACTTACAGTTGTAATACAAATAAATAATATAAGAATACACTGTTTCAGGTACTCACAAAAAAGTAGGCAAACCTAAATTTGCTCACCCCTCTATGCACTCAGTTGTTGACTGAAGCATTATTTACAATCACTGAGACATGAAAAACTTGAATGTCACTAATGGATAACTGGATAAAGATGTCATACACACGCACATACACACACATACACAATGGAATACTATTTATCCATAAAAAAGAATTAAATCTTGCCATTTGCTGAAACACGGATGGACCTTGAGGGTATTATGCTAAGTGAAATAAATCAGAGAAAGAAAAGAGAAATACTGTATGATTTCACTTATGTGTGAATTCTAAAAAAACAAGCCAAAATCAAACTCAGATACAGGTTGGTGGTGGCCGGAGGGAAAGGCCCAGTTAGAGGCAGGGGGATTGGGTGAAAGGGTTCAAGAGGTACAAACTTCTCATCACAAAATAAATGTTATGGGGATGTTACGTTCAACACGGTGACTATAGTCAACAATATTGTATTACATAATTAAAAGTAGCTGAGGGTAAATCTTAAAAGTTCTCATCACAAGAAAAAAATTACATAACTTTGGTGATGGATGATAACTGGATTTTATTGTTGTGATAATTTCACAATGTATACAAATATTGAGTCATTATGTTGTATATCTGAAACTGATGTAATGTTACATGTCAATTATACCTCAATTAAAAAGAGAGGTTGTGAATACTGCAGTTTTTATAACATCTGCTGGATTGTCAATTCCACAAGGACAGGGACTGTGTTTGAATTTGATACTCAGTGCCTTTCAGCACAGGGGCTGTCACATATTGGACATTCATATATGTTTGTATATTGGCTGAATAGATTAATCAATTCTGATGTGAAGTCATAGGCTGGACCTATACTAAAGGAATTTTATTCAGAGATAAAATGTAGGATTAGTTAGAATGAAACATAATGATTCCAGATGATTTAAAACCAGGATGTTGTGCTAGCAATGTAACATGTGTATATTTTCTGTTATATGTTTTTCCTAAAAGGGACCTGTTGGTTTACCTGGAGAAGTTGGGATGGTTGGAAGCATTGGTGAAAAGGTAATTTCTTTCAGTATTTTGCTGAGTAGTGAGACTTTTGAACTATACTCAAGAATACGTATTCGTATGATGATTTTATGTTAATTAGAAAGCACCCATAATTTCAAACTCATTACCTATGTTGAATCTCTCAAATATATTGAAATATAGCTAATAGCATATGTGCTTCTAAGTTTTAAAGCACAGAGTGCATTTGGGTTGTAGTGATGTGGCTGAATAGAAGAGTTGAGATGGATGGTCTAGGTTTGTGACTAGAAAATATTTAAATCTACACTATGAGAGAAAGCCCCCTAAAGGGAGCAGTTTTAAAAGAGTGAAATAAGATGTCACTACCAGACCGAAGTCTCAGTCACAATCTTACTTCCACTTGGAAGCTAGTATGCAGTTACTTATGGACGCTTTTGGCTGTGGTGATGGAAATTGTCATTCGCTTAAAGATTACTTAGAACTCCTTACTTCAGGAGTGGCTTTTACGTATCGAGTTTCAAATTTTAGGAGAATTTTCTAAAAATAAGAGTAATTTTTTTACTTGAAATAAACAAGGACATTATTATTTTTTCAAGGATTCTTACAATTGACTAGTAGGTAATGAACTACGGGATCTTTGTGAGACCTGACTTGTTGAATATAAATTGTAGCCTGATTGTCTAGTACAATTACTACACAAGGCTACCCTTGTGAATAATTAAGTAGAACCAGGACTAGAAGTAAATTAGATAATATTCTAGTTATTTTCATCTGAAATTTTTAAGTCAAACTCAACATGTGTAATACGAATCATTTTCCCACACTCGAACTGGTTTCTTCCCAATTATTTTATTTTAATACCTACCTTTATTCCTCCCATCTTCCAGAGTAGAGTGAACCCATCTTGAGTTTCTCTTTTCCTACTTCCTCTACGCCTGATCTTTCAGTAAGTCTCAGAGATTTTTCTCTGCAGTTCATCCTTTCTAATAGTCCAAAGCCATTCCCTCAGACATACTTTCAGCGATTTATCTTAAATGTACTCTCCATCATATTTGCTCCGCCCTTTCCTGTGATATTCTCTCCATTCTTCATACTATAAGCAGAAGACTAATGTTGATGGGTCATGGTGAAACATTTTGAAAAACCGCCATTGGCTCCCTGTTGTTGACCCACCCTATGAACTTCTCTACTTGTCTGTCATAATACTACATAATTTTGGTCTAATCAGTTTTTTCAACCAATTCTCTGATATTCTCCAATATACCTCTTTCTCTCCTCTCTGTCTCATGTTATTATATACTTGCTTCTATTCCTGTTCTTACTGTCTTCTTAGGTTAGAGAATCCTCCCCCTTCTATTTCATTAAAGCCTTAATTGTAAGACTCAAATAAATTTCCACCTCTTCCATAAAGTCTTCCCAGATTTCCCTGATCCTTCTTGATTTTTTCCCTTCCTAGATTTAGAATAAGTACCACACAACTTAAATTTTAATTGTCTTGTTGTTGATATACCTTTGTTAATGTCATGCTTCCAATTACTTAAGGGTAGACTTTAAGTCGAATTTCTCTCACCTCACGTAGTACATTAAAAGCGCTTAATAAGCCCTGACTGGTATGTCTCAGTTGCCTGGGTGTCATCACACAAAGCCAAAGATTGCCGCCTCAATTCCCAGGCAGGGTTCAGTCACTGGTTTGTGAGAGGCAACCAATTGATTTTTGTCTTGTACATCAGTGTTTCCCCCTCTTTCTCCCTCCATTCCCCTCTCTCTAAAAATAAATAAAATATTTACAAAATAAATAAAATACTTAATATATACTTACTGATTTTTAAGTTAACAATATGACAAATATAAGATGAGCTCAGTTCATACAATTTAGGTAGCTTTATAATTTTTCACTCTGATTTAGTTACTTCTGAATTAGGTCAAATCTTCTACACTAACATTTTGACAATCCTGAGAATTTTAAAGTGAATCATTTTAGTCCTTTTAAT
>VMDR010034930.1:0-10943 GCA_007922815.1 Macrotus californicus | reverse complement strand
ACACTAAGATAAAATCCCATTAAAAAAGTAGAATGAAAATGTAAGTTGAAGAAGGAAAAGGAAAGATAAACTATCTGAAGATTAAAAGGCAGTTTGTGTATCTATTTAATAAATATTCACAGGAACCAAATCACTGAAATATTGAGATTCCACTGGCTAATGTTTAAAAGGATGATCTACAAGTTTTAATTTAAAATGACTATGTTTATAATATGCTAGAAATCCTATCTTTTGCAATTATTTAAATTACTTTTTTGTTTGTGTTGTTTTGTTTTTTAATTTTTATTGAATTTACTATGGTGACATTGGTTAATAAAATTATATAGGTTTCAAGAGTACATTCTATAATACAGCATCTGTATATTGTATCGTGTGTTCGCCACCCAAAGTCAAGGCTCCTTCCATCACCATTTATTCCCCCTTTACCCTCTTCTACCTCCCTCCACCCTCTTTCCCTCTGGTAATCACCGTACTGTTCTCGGTGTCTATGAGGTTTTTTTCTTGGCTTAATCCCTGCACCTTTTTCACCCAGCCCCCAAACTCCCCTCCCCTCCAGCAGCTGTCAGTCCGCTCTCTGTATCTATGAGTCTGTTTCTATTTGCTTGCTAGTTTATTTTGTTCATTAGATTCCACATATAACTGAAATCATATGGTACTTGTCTTTGTCTGACTGGCTTATTTCACTGAGCATCATACTTTCTAGGTCCAGCCATGCTGTCACAAAAAGTTAGATTTCCTTCATTTTTGTGGCTGAGTAGTATTCCGTCGTGTAGAGGTACCACAGCTTCTTTATCCACTAACCTACGGATGGGCACTGGGACTGCTTCCACATCTTGGCCACTGTAAATAACACTGCAATGAACATTGGGGTGCATATATTCTTTTGAATCAATCAGTATTTGGGGTTTCTTTGGACATATTCCAGAAGTAGAATCACTGGGTCATAAGATAGTTCCATTTTTAATTTTTTGAGGAAACTCCACACTGTTTTCCACGATGACTGCTCTGATCTGTATTCCCACCAACAGAGTGCACTGAGGGTCCCCTTTCTCCACGTCCTCGCCAGCACTTGTTGTTTGTTGACTTACTGATGACAGCCATTCTGACAGGTGTGAGATTTTAATTGGCATTTCTCTGACGATTACTGACATTGAGCATCTTTTCATATGCCTATCGGCCATCTGCATGTCCTCTTTGCATAAGTGTTCTATTCATGTTCTTTGTCCATTTTTTAATTGAGTTGTTTGGTTTTTTGGTGTTCAATTATGTAAGTTCTTTATAAATTTTGGATATTAAGCCCCTATCAGATGTACCACTGGCGAATATGTTCTCCCATTCATTTCTTTGATCGTTTCCTTTGCTGTGCAGAAACTTGTTAGTTTGACGTTGTCCCATTTGTTTATTTTTTGTTTGTTTACCTTGCCTGAGGACACTTGTCAACAAATACGTTGCTACAAGAAATGTTTGGGATTTTACTGCCAATGTTGTCTTCTAGGATGTTTATGGGTTCAAGTCTAACATTTAAACCTTTAATCCATTTTGAGTTTATTCTTGTGTATGGCATAAGAAGGTGGTCTTATACCTTCAATTTTTTGTATATATCTGTCCAATGTTTTGTACATATGAGTCCAATTTTCCCAACACCATTTCTTGAATAGACTGTCTTTACCCCATTGTATGAGCTTGCCTCCTTTGTCAAATATTAATTGACTATAAAGGTGTAGGTTTATTTCTGGGCTCTCTATTCTGTTCCATTGATCTATGTCTGTTTTTATGCCAGTACCATGCTGTTTTTATTACTATGGCTTTGTAACACAGTTTGATATCAGGTCACATGATTTCTACAACTTTGTTCTTCTTTCTCAAGATTGCTGTGGCTATTTTTTTTGTGATTCCACAAAAATTTTTGGAATATTTTTCTGGTTCTGTGAAATGTGCCATTTCTATCTTTATAGGAATTGTGTTGAATCTATAGATTTCTGTGGGTAGTATGGACATTTTAATGACATTAATTCTTCCTCTCCATGAACACGGTACATGCTTCCACTTATTTGTATATTCTTCAGTATCTTTCTTCAGTGTCTTATCATTTTCTAAGTACAAGTGCTTTACCTCGTTTGTTAAATTTATTCCTAGATATTTTTTTGATGCAATTGTAAATGGGATTGTTTTCTTAGTCCATTTCTGATAGTTCATTATTGGTGTATAAAAATGCAAACAATTTGCCTTTACTGATGTGGCTCAGTTGGTTGGGCGTCATTCTGCAAAGCAGAAGGTCACTGGTTCAATTCCCAGTCAGGGCACATGACTGGGTTGCGGGTTCAGTCCCTGGGTCAGGGCACGTGCAAAAGGCAGCCAATCATTGTTTCTCCCTCATGTCAATTCTTCTCTCCTTGTCTTTCTCCCTCCCTTCCCCTCCCTCTAAATAATTTTTTTTTAATGCAACTAATTTATGGATATTTATTTTGTATTCTGCTACTTTACTGAATTCATTTATCAATTCTAGTAGTTTTTTGGTGGAATCATTCAGGTTCTCTATGTACAGTATAACATCATCTGAAAATAATGACAGTATCCATGTCTTCGTGTGTTTCTCAGTTTTTTCCTCATGATTGATTTCTAGTTTCATACCATTGTTGTTAGAGAGGCATGGTATGATTTCCATCTTCTTAAACTTCCTGAGACTTGTTTTCTCTCCTAACATGTGGTCTATGCTAGAATATGTTCCATGTGCACTTGAAAAGAATGTATATTCTGTTGCTTTGGGGTGAAATGCTCTGAAGACATCAGTTAAATCCATCTGATCTAGAGTGTCATTTAAGGTTGCTATCTCCTTGTTGATTTTCTGTCTCAAATATCTATTCATTGATGTCAACGTGGCGCTAAAACCCTGTACTATCACTGTATTACCGTTGATCTCTCCCTTTATGTCCCTCAAGATTTGCATTATATATCTAGGTGCTCCTATGTCAGGCACACAAATGTTATAAGGGTTATATTCTCTTGTTGGATTGTTCCCTTTATCATTATGTAGTGTTGTCTTCTTTGTCTCTTCATATACCCTTTGTTTTAAAATCTCACTTGACCCTTTGTTTTAAAGCTACCCCAGCTTTTTTTTTTTCATTTCCATTTGTATGAAATGTCTTTTTCCACCTTTTTATTTTTAGTCTGTGTGCATCTTTAATTCAGAGGTGGTTCTCTTGTAGGCAGCATAAATATGGGTCTTGTTTTCTATCCGTTCCACTACACTATGTCTTTTGATTGGAGCATTTAAGTCATTTACATTTAAAGTTACTATTGATAGGTACGTGTTTGTTGCCATTTTATTCTTTAAGACTATGTTCTTCTGTTTATTTTCTTCTTCTTTTTAAATAAGGCCCTTTAACATCTCTTGTAATACTGGTTTGGTGGCAATGAACTCCTGTTAAGACGCAGCTCCAAACTCACGTCTTCCCTAAAGGCCTTCATAACTCTCTCCAGGTACAGAGGATGCCTCCCCCATGCTCATGCCCTTCACACAGACCTTTACTACGGAGTTGCTGTCTGCTGCTGAGTTGTTGCCTCTAACCTGAGATGCAGACAGGAGATGGTTTGACTTTAGGTGGTGGACATACAGTGCGGTATACTGATCTAGTATCATAGAGATGTACACTCGATACCTATTGGTCCTGCTAACCAATGTCACCCAATAAACTTAATAAAATGTATCTCAAAAATAAAAATATTTTTTTTTCCAAAAAATAAACTAAACTGAGATCCTCAAGGACCACAACTATTGCTTAATAACCTCAGCCAGCCTCCTAAGGACCCAGCTAAGCCCCAGGTAAGCAGGAGGCATTATGAATAATTGGAACATATTCAATAAGATCATTTATAAGGATCACAGGTCCTGAAGAATCCCTCTCCTTGTGTGTCTCTACTCATGAAAATGTTCCTTCCTCTCTCCCATCTAATCATGTCTCTAAGCTAACCCATGCCCAAACATGGCTAGCTCACCTCCTCACTAAAATGAGCATGAGTTTTTTCCCTTTCCCCATCACACAGCGACTCAAATCTTTAGACAGCTCATGTCTTGACAAATTGTCAGAACTTGTGAAAGTCTAAGTAGATTACATCCTTTGATTCCTTTCTCTGTCACACATTTTCAGGGAGTCACAGGTTCACCAGGGCACGTCCCAAGACCCCATTACTGGTCCCCATATGATCAAAACGCTATTTGAATTCACAAGTCAGTCTCTCTGAGAGCTAATCACAAGGACAGGTCATCCCTGCACCAGCCAGTAATGGAGCAATGATCCACGCCTTCATTCCTCTGGTATTTACTGAGTGACTTCTATCTGTCAGGTGCTGTTCTAAGCACGAGGGATGCAGCA
This sequence comes from Macrotus californicus, assembly GCA_007922815.1. Lineage (NCBI taxonomy): Eukaryota > Metazoa > Chordata > Mammalia > Chiroptera > Phyllostomidae > Macrotus > Macrotus californicus. The sequence goes on along the minus strand of VMDR010034930.1, from coordinate 6,570 downwards.
CTGAACAAAGCAGACAAAAATCCCTGCCCTCACAGAGCTCACGATCCAGTAGAGGGAAGGCAGGGCACACACAGTGTAACAGTGAAATGCCTGGCCCATAGGGCGTGAGCAGCACCACAGAGAAAGACAACACAGCACAGGGAGCTGCGGAAGTTTCGGGGAGGGCTTCAGCTCTGTGGAGAGAAGTCAGCCAAGGCTTCCCTGAGAACAGACACCTGAAAACGACCTGTCCTTTGTCAATGGTACTATTAACTTTGAAGCATTTTCTTCTCGGCTGTCTCACTTCATCCTACGAACAGCTTACAGCAGGAAAGCTGTCAAAACGTGTTAAAGTCTAAGTACCTGAGGTCTACAGAAGCTGAGGCACCAAGGACTTGCCAAGGTCTCACGCCATTTGGAGACAGAGCCAAGACTAGAAACCCATACTTTCTTAGGACTTAGCAAACTATCGATGTTTTTATTTAACAAAACAAAAGAGTGCTTTTAAATATGCAAGGCTGAGGCCAAGTGCTTGAGCAGGGGAGCCCACCCTGCCTCTCAGGGTTCTCCTGGAGACCACACATGGGTCCTGCTGACCTGGGGCCACCAGGCACCTTCTTACAGAAGGTAGACCACCCGCTTCCTGTACACGAGCAAGTTGCCTTGTAACATCACTTCACGGGCTCACTGTGATGCACGCAATGGTGAGCCCGAGTTCCTACACCCAAGAACCAATCCGAAATGTGATACCTTGGTGATGTTTCTTCTTTGCGTTCCTTTGAAAGTTCGAACTTTGTTTGATCAAATGGCATGGACGGCCCAAAAACTTTGACAACCAGCTTGAAATTTTTTCTCCACAATCATAAGTATTTACCCTGACCAAAAAAAAAAAAAAGGATGGTGAATGTTACATAGTATTTCTTTAAGTAGCAATCTAAATGAAAAAGGAAATTTATAATATAATATAATATAATATAATATAATATAATATAATATAATATAAATCATTGAGCCCCCAGCCAGAAGGAAGCCTAAAGTGACAGGTGTCTTAGGAAGCTAAGGTGTCTAAGGAGATTTCCAAAGTACAGGCAGACCTGAGATCAGGGGCTTGTGCAAAGCTTTAAGAGCAGATAAAAGGGCTTAGAAGTTCGTCTTGAAAGACCTTGTTTATATAAATTATAGCCACTGAGAAAATGAACCTTGGAACTTTAGACTTTCCAGGCCATTATTTTGCCTTGGCTTTGCCACGCTGGGCCTGCCTGCAACATCTCTCCCATAGCCAGACCACACGGACCGACGCGTTTGGTTTGGTAAAAGCCAAACCAACAACAACAAAAACACTCTGTGCCTATACAGTCCCAAGGGAAGTGCATTTATGGATCTGGTTTTAAAACTCTGCCATCTTCCAGAATTTTTAAATAGATTTAAAATTTAAAATTTTTAAAAAGCTGTACAGAGTTTATATGAAAAATTCCTAATATCTTGCACTGGAATTGTAAGACAGATATTATTGCAAACGTATTTGATCCTTAACTTTTACTGAAAAACCAAAGTTGTCTTTCTTTCCTAGAAAGGGAAGAGAAGACTGAGACCTCACTTCCCACATTCTCTCTGGGGCTTTGCGAGACTGCACTGAGTGTCATTGTCACTGTATCAAGGACTCATGGTTGCAAGCATAAGAAGCCTACCCTCTAGCTATCTGACAAGCTGTACTAACCAGAAAAATGGCAACCCTCCCAGGTGCACCTGAATGAAATGCACCACCAGGATGAGCCTGGTAAGTAACTGCAGGAATTCCTCAATGGCTCCACATCTCTCAATGAGAAGATTTACAGTCGTGACAGGTAAAACTGTCTCCCCGAGATTCACTGCCCTGGTTCCACGCACGGCCGTGAATGTGCACTGGCACAGGCACTGGTGAGAAGGTGCGCCCTGTGCTCGCTCCCACCCAGCATGGCCCAGTGTCCTCGAGGCTCAGTGAGACCCAGCAGGCCCTATCGCTTCACACCTTTCCTGAGTGATAACCCTTCTTTGCCCCATTGAGAGCCAGGGACCCCAAGGTCTGAGCCCGGTTTAGATGTAGCTTTAGTGGTTAACATACCACCTCACAGCGTGATGACACGAGGCGGAGCAGAAGTAAGCGCACCCCGACCCCGCCCTGTGCGGTATCTCCGACTCCTGAGCACACACACGCCTCCTAATGAGCTCACTGTGTTAACTAACACGCAGTTAGTACTTCAAAGCCTTGGGTGTAGAAATCTGCAGTGAACTGTTACGGTCAACTGTTTCAGCTTGGGGGAGTAAACTGGTTGGGGTGTTAGGTGGGCTGGTTCCCACAGTCAGAAAAGTGGCTGTTCCACATGTTTTGGGGTCCAGATTAGATTTAGATAAATAGGGATGCAGGTGTTCAACATATTCAATAAATAGTTTTGTAAGCATTCGCAATCAGGAAATACAATAGAAATGCTGTTATTACATTCAACCTCACTTTCTATATTTCCTAGAATTTACCAGATGTTTTATTATCAGTAACTCAGATTAAGCAATAGTTCACAGCTTTATGAAATATAATTTATGGGTTATTACCTGAAAGTTATACCAGCTGAGGGATGTGGCACGCCCCTCACCCTCAGGCTCCACATCCAATCCATCAGCCAGTTCAGAAGAGTCTACCTCCGGAATACATACCTGACTCCCACCTGACCTTCTCCCTGACCCTGGCCCAAGCCTCCATCTTGTCTCAGCTGGCCTTCCCACTGCCATCCTGACCCCCTTCCAACTATGTACACACACAAGCCAGTCCTTTCAATCGGGTCCCTACCCTCACCACTCTATGGCAGCCACCCACCGAGCTCCACCAGGCCTCCTCTGACCTGCTCCTCTCTCACCCTACCTCTCCACCTCCCCAACACCACCCTGTTCCAGGCTCTGCAGGAAGCACACAGATGGGAGTCCTGCTCTCAGTCGGCATTCTAGCAGGCATTCCAGTGGGAGGGACTAAAGATAAATGTTGGGGAAGCAGTAAATGCAAAGGAGAAGAATGCAGCAGGGCAGCACAGAGGGAAGGGCTGATGCTGTGGGACATCAGGGGGGCCCTCTGAGAAAGCAGCTTTTTGGCAGAGACCTGATGGAAGTGAGACTGATGGAGGTGAGGGAGCGAGCCCCATGGAGGTATAAGTAGGGGAAGAGCATTCCAAGCACAGAAAAACAGTGAGTGCGAAGTCCTGAAAGGGAGCATGATGGTAGGTTTGAGGAACAGCAAGAAGCCAGTGTGGTGAGAGCAGAGTGTGCAGGCGGGGGTGCAGAGTGGCAGCAGATGGGACAGAGGACTCTTCCCGCCCCCGCCCCCCTGCAGATGGACCTGAGAATTTCACCACTGCAGACTCTCACCTGTCTGCACAGACCTTGCTCTGGCAAATCTGGGCCCGTTCACCATTCTCCTCAAGAGGCACTTCTATAGGCTCCATTCCTGACGGACAAAGGTTAGAGGCAAACTTGTCATCACACAAAAAGAACAGCTATGGAAGTCAAAGTCCATTGTTATAAACTATACAAGGATCTTAACGACCCTGGAAATTGGTTGCATCAAGTACATGTCTGGGTCTTGGAAATCTCTTTATAAGACAGAGATTCTCTTCAGCATGCTCGGTACCACCAACAGCGTGTGCATCCAGCTGCTTCGTCAGGGGACACCCTGCATTGGCCAGTCACAGCCACAGTCCCTGGAACACTACAAATTCCTTGGGAAGCTTTCTCTGCCTCTGCATGGGTCCACATCCCAAGGTCATGGTTCTCTATGCTGCCTACAGTTCTTTAGAAATAGACAGGCAGGCGTGGAGACTCATTCTATAAAAATATCAGCATAGAGTGTCAATTCTCAGTAGCCCCCAGGAGTCAGCATCGAAGTGGATTGCTGCACCAATCATCATTATCTCCAAAAATCTGCTACTATGTCAGTGGAGTTGGGAAGCTACTTTTAAATTGCTATGTATATGTACATGTAAAGGAGTACATCATACTTGTACATAACAGGCTAAACTAATATTAGTAACATGCACATACCCACTACTCAGCTAAAGTGGGATTCATTCTTTAAACAAAATTAGAGTAAAATATGTGGATAAAACTAAAAGAAACTGAGCTGATGCCACTAAGGAGTGGAAGACCTCGGATAAAGGCTGGAACTGCTGAGTCCCTCTGCCACTCAGCCCTCCTTCCCCTCCTCCCTGAGTCACTTCAAGTACAGGGGAAAGGCATGAAACCAAGACACCTGAGTAGAATTTGTGGAGGCCACTTACTCTGTGGACAAAAGAAGTGGGACCTCCTCCTGTGTCCCCCAGCCCTCTACATGGCTGCCAGTCACCCTGCCCAGCAGCATGACTGAAACTGTCCCTCAGGTAGGCACACCTGCATTCCTGCTTATCTTGGTCCTGTTTCACCACACACAGCACAGCCAACTCCCGCACCCTTGTACTCACACTTCAGGTCACACCTGCTGCCCAGGCGCGTGCCCTTCAAAGCGGGCTTCTCACCACCCCAAGGACAGTGAGGTGAAATCTGGGTAGCAGATACTTCGTGCACTGTGTCCCCTGCTTACCCGCATCTTGCACGTGCACAGCCATTCCACACTCCTGTCCCTGCATGGGGAAGGCCAGCAGTGGAACTAACCCAGAATTCCACAGAGGCTCTGAGAAGGGATGTGCTGTGCTGAGTGATCACAGATGCTACCATGTCGAAAGGGTGTGCGTGGAAGAATGATACTATGCCAGGCATGCACCCACCCAGGGGAGCAGCAAAGCAAGCCTGAAACAGCGGTTATGAAGAACTTACCACAGCAGAAGGGACAGCACGTGGACAAGTGCCATGGCACAAATGCACCTTTGGGCAGCCGGCAGGAGGCCTCTGCTTGGTCTCTTTCTACCCTTACCCAGAACTCTGCATACAGCACAGAAGATCATAAATATGGCCCTCAGATGCCAATATAAAGGTTATCACAGACATCTCATGAAGGCAACAAAATCTGGGGTCCCTACATGCATTGAACTCAAGGAGCCCCCAAGAAGGTTCCTTGACACTGGATCATTCCATATGTACTAAGCCCTCAGAGACACAGCAATGAAAGAGCCTGACCTCTGTACTCAAGATGCCTAAAATCTTTGAGAGCAATAAGTCCCGCACCTAAAACCATTACAATGCCTGTTTTATTGTTTATTATTTACTTTGTCCTGTCATACATTGCCAAAGGATGGTGTTACCCCACCCACAACACCGGAAGCCCCTACACGTGAGCAGAACATCTGAGGTATGTGGGGGACACCACACCACCTCACAAAGTGCTGTTGTTTGGGGTAGAAGACGTTTGAGTATTTGGGGTTTTCTTTCTCTCTTCCTTTCCTTACATTCTGGGAAAACCTCTACTTAGTTATGATATACATTTTTATGCTTCAGAGAATAGAAAGTGTAACGATCCACTCAACTGCTTTTGTATGTTATTACCCTGGGTACCTGAACTTGAACAAGAAAAGTACAATAAAAGGTGACATATCAATCTCACTAATAAAACAATAGGTACAAAATTACTAAATAAAACATCAGCAAACCAAATGTATCAATAACTCACCAATAACTGTACCAATAACTCAACCAAGTAGTGTTTTCTTTCCCCCAAGAGTGCAAGGATAGTTCAGTACTGGATAATCTGCTAATGTAAGACATCACACCAATAGACCATGGAAGGAAAATACAATAACCAACAGGTGCAGAAAAAGCATTCAGTGAGAACTGACTATTATTCCTAAATGCTTGTCAGTCAATGAGTGGATCAAAAAACTGTGGTACATTTACACAATGGAATTCTATGCAGCAGAGAGAAAGAAAGAGATCCTACCCTTTGCGACAGCATGGACGGAACTAGAGAGCATTATGCTAAGTGAAATAAGCCAGGTGGTGAGAGAGAAATACCATATGATGTCACCTACAAGTAGAACCTAATCAACAAAACAAACAAACGAGCAAAGTAGAACCAGAGGCATGGATACAAGCAACAGACTGACAGTGACCAGAGGGGAGGAGGGAAGGGAATCAGGGGGGAAAAGAAGAGGAAGGGTCTAGTCAAGGAACCGGTATAAATGACCCAAGGACATGAACGACAGGGTGGGAATTGACTGTGAAAGTGGGGGCAGTGGGGCAGGAGAGAGCAATGGGAGGACAATTGGGGCAACTGTAATAAAATAATTTTTAAAAAGAACTATTATTCATGGTAAAACTTTCAGCTAAGTAAGAAAAGGACCACTTAGCCTGGTAAATCAAATCTATCAAATACCTACAGTAAACATCATCCTTATTTTTGAGACTTTAGAACCATTCTATTCATATCAGTAATAAAGAAGGATATCTTCCATCACTGTTCCAACATTATACAAAAAAGCCTAGCAAATGAAGACAAAAAAGAGAGAGAAATAAAAACTAGAGAGGAAGGTATGAAGCTATGATCATTAGATGATATGCCTATTTACATAGAACATGCAAGAAAATCTTCAGATCGACCAATAAAACTAACAGAAATTCAAAAAAATTACTGGGTAAAACACA
>VMDR010034929.1:0-10923 GCA_007922815.1 Macrotus californicus | reverse complement strand
CAGCTCATCCACTTTCACCACCCCCACTGTGACTGTGGGGCCGTCCCACTTGGAATGTGTTGACCTATATTTCCTCTCCCTTACACAGTCCTTAGTAGAAAGAGATTGGGTTTCAATTACAGCTCTGAGTAACCTTAAATACGTTTCTTTTTTCCTCCATCTTCTGATTCCTTATCTCATACCAGAGAGAAAGAGAGGGGGAGAGAGAGAGGGAGGGAGAGGGAAAGAATCACCTACTTTTGGGAATTGTTGTAAAGATTAATAAGGTAATTACATAAATATTTACCAAAATTTCTCACATTTAGCAAATGCTCAATAAATGGTAGTTATTGGTCCCTTCCTCTAGGCTTCCATGAATGATGAGTCTCTTTTTTAATTAACGTATTTCTTTAAATGTGATACACTTGGATCCCATTGGTCATGGAATCCATTTTTTATACCTCTATTCTGATATACTCTCTGTCGATTTAATAGTTTAACTCTTAGAAGATCTTGTTATCTATAGCTCTGATTTCCCCAGGCCTCATCAACTTATTGTCCTCCCCCCAAAAAAAAATCACATAATAATAATAATAATAATAATAATAATAATAATTTACAGTTTCTAGTTCCTATCCCAATCCACTAATAGAAGATCTCCAGCTCACAAGAGAGTTCCTGAGAGACAGAATATTTCAGCTGCAATAAACATTCCCCCTTTCCCCGGTACCCTCTTCCTACTTTTGTTTATGAGCTTGCTCTGTCTCTGTCAACAATTGCCTCAGGCCCAGCTGCAAAACTGAGGAAGAGACTCCATCTTGTCCTCCATTTCCCTTCTCCAAGTGAACTTGCACCAGCCCCTTTTCCCTCCTCAGCCCAAATCTTGAAAACCCAGCTGCTTATCAACCCATGCCTGTGTACCTCAAGGGGCCAGAGAGAAGAGCCCCTGGCCCTCTGATGCAGTCCCTGTTTAGATTTAGCCAAGACAACCTGCTGGCTTATTTGTATTATTTTCAGGTTGTTGGGTCCCACCTTAAGGTAGGGGCTATCTACCTATAATTTTTTTCTCAAGAAACTATTCCTCTGTGGTCCAAATTTCTGATTATCATACCAGGCCCAAAAATCTCAGCATAGTCTCATTTTCTTTCTTTTGTTTCTGGTAATCAATTTCAGTTACTGAAGATTTTATATCTGTAATCTCTCTTATTTCTATCTCTGTCTTTCTCAAATTTCCCAGCTGCCAACCAAGATGAGTCATTAATTACTCTTGCCTGGACTATTGAAAGTCCTCCTCACTTGCTTCTTTGCCTGTCACCTTACCTTCCTCTTCCACCACAGCTTTCTTATCTGTGAAGTTTGAGCACTGAACCAAATCTTGTGGCTCTCAAAGCCACTGAGTCCATGAAAATCAAGTTGAACTGGCTGGACATTTACCTCCCAATTTACATCATTGTTTCTTTTAATTTTAGTTAAATCTGATAGACTAGGTAATTTCCAGTTCAGGTTAAAAGCTACCCTCCTTTTTGAAAATCAAAAGTAAATGTCCTAGATTTCAAATGTAGAAGTTGCAGAAATGTATGCCAATCAAAAGCTCTGCTACAGGACTTTTATCTTAAATTTTAAAAAAAGTTAAGTCCAACAAAGAGTTGGAACTGTGTATCTATAAGCAATTATGGGCAGCTGCCACAGTAAAGAAATGAAAGTAATGCTCATGGCATGCACCCCGAAACTATAAGCCCTCTGAGAGCAGGGTGACGTCTGCCTTTCGTCCTCAGTGCCAAGACATAGGACCTGATGCACAGTTGACATCAGATAGTTATTTATTGAAGAGGTAAATGAATGGATGTTTTTCCAAAGTACAATTCCAATACCCTATAGTGCTTGTAAATGGAAAGCTTCATAAAAGCAGGGTCAATATCTGCTTATCTTTCTATACCCCGTGGGACTCCATATCTAGTACTTTGCACAGATGAGACATTCAAAAGAACTGAATACTTGATTCCTTAAAATTTGTAAGTACATTCATGTGTATCACTGAAGGAAGTAATGCTCTCAGCAGGACAATGCACAATGGAATCTGGAAATGGGGGAAGACAGGGAAGAAGTTGGAAAGCCTTTAGGGAAAGGACTTCTTAATAAATTCCTTCACAACTTGACTAGGAAAGTTTAACATGAGGTCAGCTGGGAAAAGCAAATCACCCCTTTCCAAAGGAATTCCCGTAGAGAAAGGAGATGGCGTCAACTCCTTTCGCGTTGTATCTGTTTTATCCACCCAGCTTCAAACTCTCCACTGCTCCGTTATTAGACGCTGGAACAACAACAGCAGCAGCAACACATAGCTCCTCCTTTTCTCAAAGAGAACAGGAAAAGTATTGATAAAAAGGTATTTGCCAGAGTTAGACTCAGATGACAAGGTACTCACTAACTAAGTGCCTTGAGGAAGTACATATACATTGCAGAGCTCAAAAGTCACACCTATCATACAGCTGATAACACCAGCTCTATCTCCCAAACACCATTGTTCAGGGACTAAAACATCTTGTTAAAGTGCTTTTGAAAACATAAAATGAGGTAGACACGTGTTAGGTATTATATTGTTACTGCTGTTTTTATTATTATTTTATATCTTGGGGACCCTGGCTTAATTATGAGGATACCTGAATATCAATAATCACCTGAATCAGCATCCCTGAGTGTGGCTTATCAATATGGCTACAAAGAGTGCTGTAATAATATTTCCTGAATGAGCATTCAGTTTGCAACACACTAAATTCATATAATGTCAGACATAAGTTCAAAAGCATCTCAAGGTAATAAAGGTAGCTAAAACTATTTTAATGAAGCAAGAAAAATTATTTCAAAGAGATTGTTGGTATTGCACAGAAAGAACTAAAATAGAAAGGAAAATGAGTTGCACATGTAGGATCCATGATATCCCAAATTATATTAAACAGAAAAAAATTCCAACCTTATAATTCCTTGATTATTCTGAATAAAATAATATGGCACTCCGATTTTATTATTAAAAAGACAACAAAACCTCAAACTCCCTACACAAAGACTTAGTTCATCCACTTTCTTACATCTGCATTCTTTTAAAAACAATCTCTGTTGGTATTTCCTTTTATGTTTGGCAATCTCACCATTTCACAAATAGTTCAAAGTTTATTGTCTTCCACTTCTTGCTTTAAAAAATTCTTCTTCATGCTGTCTTATCTGAGTATCCTTTTTCATTTTCACTTATTAGGGGTCATTTTTAATTTCCACTGCTTTTGATCTTCTCTCCATCTCATTTGAGTGAGTGTCCTGATGTGTCTGCGTTATACTGGTGTCCCCTCTGTTGTGTCCCCTTCCTCTCTCTTGATCCTACCCATCTGTCTTTCTTTTTATTATTATTATTGTTATTATTATTATAAAACACGAGTGGGTGGCCTTCAAATGTTGCAAGAACAATTTGCTACTAGGATACCGGAGGGGGAAGGAGCCACATCAAAGTTCACTCTAATGAGTATGTTTCTGTGAGTGTGTGCGGGGGGAGGGGGGCAGACGCTGACTCAGATCACTAGGTGGCACTATTCCAGATGTAATTCTAGTCAGATGGTCGTGCCCCTCCCCCTTCCTCCTCAGCATTTATGTCCTATATATGGATTTTTATTCAAAAATTCATTTGATCCTCTGCAGCATCTACTTTTAAAATCTAGGGCATTCACATCAGTTCTCAAAAATAACACAACATAACACTTAAGGCTTTATGACTGCTAACTTGAGCATGAACTGGGGAGGGAGTGGTTCGATTGATTTGCTTATCTTGCAGGAAAAAAATCATCTAAGTAACTTTAAAGAACTTTATATATAAATATGCTAAGGCATAAAATTCTAAATACCAGTCCAAACACCCAATTTGTGAAGTAGAATGTATTAATGAGCATTTCATGCAAACATGTCTTTCAAGATTTCCAAATCTTAATTATTAGAGCATTTGAATATGCTGTGTTCTAATGATTATGTTGTGAAAATGCTATTTTTTGCCCACCCTGCCCTGTTGCCTTTTGGGAACCTGACCTTGCTCAACCATGTACCAGCTAAGGGACTTTGGACATATTGTGAAATTTCACTGTCTCTTAGTTTTCCAAATCTGTAAGATGAGAATATTAACGGTACGTATCACATGGAGTTATTCTCAAGTTTAAAAGAGTTAATATGTGTAAAACATTTAGAACAATATCTGGTATATAGTAAGTTCTCACTGATACCTATTATTTGTTAAAATTTCCTTAGACCACTTATTAGTTTTAAGCATTTGATTGGAGAATGGAAATTAAAAAGAACTGTTCTTCTGTAACTTATGTATAAAGATACAGACAAGTAACCAGAAATCACAGTGCAGTACGGTAAGCGTGATGGTTGAGGAAGAACCCAGAATTCTACAGAATAAACTACGATCCGCTGACTCAGTGTTCGGGTGTAAGAAAGAGAATGAGAAATCCGCCCAGATAGTCACATCTGACCTGAAACCCAAAGGGAAGGGTTAACAGAATGGATTGGGAGGAGAGGTTGGAAAAGTATTTCTGGGAAAGGCATGAGCATACATTCTTCCTGCAGGTATGACTAAGAAAGCAACACTGGCTTTATTCAAGAAGTAGGCCAGTTTTTTCTAATGCTCACAGGTATCTGTGAATAATTCAATCTGATTCTCTATAAAGCACAAGTGAACAAGTCATTTCAAGGACCAAGAAAAAGCGATTAAAGCCTGGCCTACTGAAGTGTGAGTGTGAAATAATGAATCAGATTTTTAAACAAGATGTGGCATGAATCTTTTCCCAGATAATATGCTGGTCTCCTCCCTATAAAATGCTACTAATTTGAATAAGGAATGCATTCATGAATTATATTTTCCACAAGTGGTGATGGGTTTATACTGACTCATCAATTATTCTCTCCTTGAGGCCAATTGTGTGAATTTGCAAATTAGCTTGATGTGGGATGGGAGAATGGCACAGTCTGGAGCCAGTCACTAATTGAAGCCACTGAACACAAAAACAATAAAAGTCTGGATTAAGTTGATTAAGTTTTTCATTTTATTTATGTATTTAAACAATCAACCAACCTTAGGCTTTACTCACTGGAATGAGAACACCAGGGGTGCAAGCTGGAAGGAATGCGTTCCCCATAACTTCTAGTCCCATAAAGAGGTAGTCTTGAGTTCCCAAACAGAGAAAATAAACTTCCTCTAGTATGCAAAACCTGAGCTGACCTCGCTTGCCTTTTTGAAAAGCCAACGGCAGAAATGTGAAACAATGATTTTAACTATCCAGAAATTGAGTCAGAAAACCACCTACAAATCCTTGCAGAAAAATATATTTCTGCAAAGCAGAGACTTGTGGACACTTTTTGCGATGAAATATGTAAGAGAAGCCTCCTGGGCCTGTGTGTGGATGCAAAGTGATTAAACCGAGCACTTACTGTAATTGCTTGCTGCCACTGAGTCAAGTAGTGATTTAAATGGCGACCATGTGGTATGGGTGGCAAAAGGGTCAAGTATATTCTGAGCTCTGGGTGTGTCCTTCCAGTCTTCTTCAACTTCTCTATTTATGATCTTCCTTAAATGCATCTCCCTTTTGATATTAAACTATCAGACTTGAAGGTCCAGAATCTCTCCCCTCCCCTCCCCTCCCCTCCCCTTCCCTCCCCTCCCCTGTCTTTTCCCCTCTTTTCCTCTCAGGACCCAGATTCAGGAATTAAGGAGAGTCAGGGATCCTAAGTAACTCCTCCGTGACCTACAGCAATGAGGGATCAGGTAGGGCTGCGATGACTCTGAGAACAATGTGTCCCTAGGCCCTGCCTGCCAGCAGGTATGTGGTTCCCACAATGGACTTCACACTTCCTCTTTCTCCTCCTGTTTAAATTATGGAAAACCCTTTCACCTCCTCTGAGCAATTTGCCACCTGGTTTTTATGAATTTCCTGGAATGAAAGTAGCTACTGATACTACTTTTCTTTTTAACTTTAGATTTTCCCTGATACAGTATCTCTACTTTGAGAAGAAGCTTAATAATCATTATTCCCTTATGATTGTTTTTCGTTTTTACTTCCAATCAGTTGCAACACCACATGTTTTTGGTGTAATATCCTACCTATAAAGATCGCCTAGCATTAAATACTCAACAGCATTCTCCTCTAACACACTGACACACATAGCATTATCACATTCATTTTTTCGCCCTTGTCTTTTTACCATTCCTGTTTAATTATACTCTAACCTTTACTATTTCAAATAAATCCACCCAACTATTTCTGGTCTTCTTTCCACTTGGACTGTGCGTGTCTCCTTTTCCTAAAGGGTTCCACTCAGCTTGGCTCTTAACTTCTTTTCTTTTACTCTATACCTGCTTTTTTATTCCTTGCCCACCCCCCATTTTCCTACCTTCCTTGCCTAACTGAGTAGCTTCATCAATGATCGCCCTCAATCCCGTCCCTTGGTCTCTAATAACACTGAAGTATTTGTCCATCCATTGCAGCTCGACAGCTCCTTTGAAAAATGTATTCACTTTGGAGAGGAATCAAAGGAAACTCCAAACCATTAGAGTACATTAAAGGGATAAATAAATAAATATATATTGAGTGAGGACATTATGATGTACTCAAAAATTCCTAAAACATTAGATGTTGGAGGTAGGACATGGCAATTCAAAGATGAATGGCTAAGAACAATGTGCATTTGCTGTGTGTGCATTACGCTGCACATCAGATACTGAAGGCTAACCCGTCTGCACCTGATACGTTGGAGAAGTTTTTAAATAGTAGGCAATTCGCTATCCATGACTTACTCCTCTGCCTGGAAAAATCAAAGTTCCCTCTCAAGCATTCTGCAGCCCTGCTAATAGCGCTCTCACTCCAAAGGAGTCTTGGACTTAAGTACTTGATCTTTTTGTCTCACTCTAGGTTTTCAGAAATGGCCCATTTTGTGATCATGGTTTTGACCTTGATCCCCTTTCTTCACACCATGTAAGAACCTGAGGTTTTTAGTATGACTCATGGAATAGCCAATGTAGCCAATGTAGTTCATCAGTGAACTACAATTTTTCCTAATTAGAACCAAACTTGTTCTGTAAGATCAGGCTCAGATAGGACAAAGACAGGGCAAAAGGACCACTGCATTGTCCTGGGCTCTGAAGGAAAGGTGTCAACGCACTTACGGAGAAACAATATACTTATGTAGTACTTTCAATGTTATCAAGTAAATTGTAACACTTCCGTTTTTATTTCAGATCCTAAGTGAACTGAGATGAAAAGTGTCTTCAATCCCAAACCACCAGAGCCTCTTTCAAACAGAAACATCAGAACAGGTACTCTCCTTGACGGTCTCCAGATTTCCTGGTAGAAAAGGGCACACAAGAACAATAACCAAGCATCAAATGCACAGAGGGCTGTCAGGAAGTCAGCAAAACTTGAAAAAAGACCTAAACTGGGCAGCTATTCTGAGATTGAGTTTCAAGTCACTCCAGTCATGGTCGTCTTTGCCCAGCCTCCTTCCTGCCCCCTCAATCAGCCTCAGGAATTCTAATGCCTGACCAAGCAGTTTCAGTGAGAACTTGCTCAGCCCTTGACTATGGGAAGGGAAGCAACTGCTCTGGGCCTTCACCCTATGGCATTTGCCTGGCAGCAGGGTTTCCAAGAATAGCTACTTTCTGTGGTTTTCTCAATCCCCACTCCCAAGGGAAACCATGGACTATAAACGTTTTGGGTCCTAAGGTTGTTACAAGCATCAGCAAAATGTTTGCCTTGAGTTTTAGCCAGCATTTTATTTCATCCAAATGAACTCCCAGATTTCAACTTACTCAAACCAAAATGCCCACCAGACAGATCAGTAACTTTCTATTCTGTAACTTTAATGGAAACAGAAGTAATTAAAAGGAGGCTAAGTGACCTCCAGAAAGAATATTTTTTGAGCAGCAGGTAGGGAAAGTTAAAACCGAAAGCCAGAGCCTCGGTCTGGGATTAAAGTTCTGTTTGGAGTCGCAGTTGATGTTAATTGCTAGCTCAGGGAGCGCTTTCAGCACAGCTCTGACTAACTGAACAGAGAAATTTAAGAAGGAAAACAGAGTATCTCTGAAAATTCATTTTTAATAGAAAATGAAAAGTAAGGCAGGGCACTAAGCAAAAGACTCACAGCTTCATTCAACCTCCAACACATAAATAAACGTTTTGAGGCGATTGCTTTGCCACTTGAGTCAAGATTGGAATTACAAATAGAACACTTATGAATGTCTCCATGAACTTGGAGTGCAAATAAGTCATATATCTTCTGGTTCCTAATTAACCAACCTAAGCTTTTGCCTATCGTATTAGCAGGAAGCTCCCTAGAGAGCCAGCATAGGAGAGTGGGAAAGAGTACAGACTCTGGAGCTATATTGGTTCCGTATTCTTCTCACTTAACCATTTGCATGATCTGGAGAAGCATAGAAAGATTAGGTAATTTTTCCAGGATTACACAACTACAGTCCAACTTCTACATCCAAGCAGCCAGAGCAGGGGATCTGATAGATTTACTTCTGCTCACCCTTCTTTGCCACGCAGTGCAGCTATAAACAAGTATTCACGTGAACTGGATAAATAGGTTATTGATAGGAAGTCCTCTCGGTTTGATGAATAAAGTAAACTCCCACAGATCCAGCTCTGTAAACAGGCCACCAGCGGGTATCCTGGGAGGATGGCTCCCTTCCCTCCAAGGCTGTCCCTCACGCAGAGATGGTGTATTATTAGCTTCCTGGGTCTGCTGTAAGAAATTACCATGAGCGTGGTGGTTTATAACAGCACAACCTTGTTCTCTCACACTTCTGGAGGCCAGGATTCTGAAATCGCTGGACTGAAATCAAGGTGTCTAAACCATGCTCCCTCCAGCAGCTCCAGAGGAAAGTCCATTTCTTTCCATTTCCAACTTCTGGTGGCTGCCAGCATTTGGCTCGTGGTGGCTTCTCTCTAAATCCGCCCTTGTGGCCACATCGCTTCCTCCTTCTCTGTACGTGTGTGTCAAGTCTCCCTCTGCTTCCCTCTCAGAAGAATACATGTGACAGCGTTTAGGGCCCACCTGGATGATTCAGAGTAATCTACCCATCTCAAGACCTCCTCAGAGCAGAGAAAGGCACAAAATCTTTTTCTTTTCTTTTTTTTTTTTTTTTTACTTTTTCAGTAATAGATTTACTTGCTTTTTCTAATTCTAGACACAATATTTACCTCCCAGGAAAAATGTACATACCACTGCACTTTCATATTCAGAAAACGGGAAGGTTTTCCAATGCCTCAAAAATTATTAACCCATTTAAGGATATCCAAGGTGACTCTCCAGTTGTTGTTTTGTTTTGTTTTTCCACTAAAGAAAAGCAAGTTAAAAGCAACTTTGTCCATGTAATGCCAAAACAAACAAATAAGTTCCTACCTGTGCTGTGAGGCAGTGTGAAAACCAAAGAGTGAACTGAGGAGACTGCTCTTCCTTTCCCTGTAATACATTTTTAACAATTTTCTATTTGCTCCCTATTGCAATCTATAGACGCTTAGTCCCGTGCCTTCATGGTCAATATTCGCTTCTTGGCATGTTGTAGAAGTTGATACTATGGTTGCATGTATGGTTGTTAAGGATATGGACTCAGGGCCCCAAAGGCGGGGCTTCCAGGCCCTGCTCAACATTTTCCTAGCTGTATGGTCTTGGGCAAGTTACTGAATCTCTCTATACTTGTTTCTGATCTGAAAAGTAAAATCATTGTCTTATTGCCTGTTATGAAGATTAAATAAGTTAATACAGTACTTAGAATCATGTCTGACACATACTAAGAACACGGTGGATATTAGCTCTTATTTTCCTCTCTCCCTTCCTTATTCTTTCCATGTGGAGAACTCCCATTCATTCATTCCCCCACACTCACCAAAGGCTTTAGCATGTTGTACATAAGCTACCTTTCAACTTCAAGAACCAGAACCATGATAGGTAATTTTGGCATCCTCAATGATGACTCATTTCCAAACTCTTAATCTACAAGTGTGAATTTACCCTCAAACCAATAAAGCAGAATCTTTAGGGTCCCTGCTCACTTGCATATGCCCTGTCCAAGGCCAAGGAGCTACTTTGTCATTTATAGTCATACTGTGTATTCTGTCTTTCAAAGACAATCCTGCCTCAGTGTTGTAAGCTTCAGGGCCCACAAGACTTGAATGGATCCCTGCTCCCATCCAGTGAGTTTCCGAACCAGCACGCACTGTGGAAATTGGCAGCAGCTGAACCTGTCCTGGTAGTGGAGCTGCCCTCTGTGAGTTCAGCACACTAGGTTTTCAGTTTTCACTCTAGAGTGCCTTAAAAAATCAGGTTTTTGGCCCCATAATCATTTTGATATCCATAAATTATTAGTTAGCTTTTCATAAAAAATTAAAGAGATTATGTAATGCACAGACAATTTAAAAATTCAATTATTATCATATGTGAGGTGCCCTAAAATATTTTGATCATAAAAAAGCCCTTATGTTCAACAAATTAAAAAACCTTGCACTGGAGGCACAAGTACAAACCACACAGTTCATTTTAAATTGCAGATCGTCCACTTCCAATGTACCTATTTATAATCAGGACTTTCTTTACCATGGTGGTGTCCAGTGGAACTGTATTCACAATGAAATGAAGTGCCAAGACCTCGCCAACCACATCCCTATTGTCACCTGTCATTAAGTACATTGTCTCAGAATCTTAGTCCCAAAACTAATATTTCAGTATACTAGAGCTCAAAAACCTAAATGCAAGTGTTAATGAGGGAAAATTAGCATCAAAGATTGACCTTCGTCTCTTTGATTGTTCTAGAATATTGTAATAAAGAGGAGGTAGTACACTGTTTATATGTCAGAATTCACACTGCTGGATTTTAATTTCTAACCTGCCAATCACCAAGTGCGAGACCATAAT
>VMDR010034928.1:0-10920 GCA_007922815.1 Macrotus californicus | reverse complement strand
CTGTATTAAAGCTATCTGAGAAGCAATTTAATGCCTGGTCCAGCTGCCAGGATTACCTGATGGCAGTGGGAGGTCAGGAGGTTATTCTCTAGAGACAGATAAACTAGAGGATAACCAGGAGCAGTTGAAGATCCAAAACAGGGAGATTAAGCGATCACATGCACTCTGAGAACCCTACTCCTTTTCCCACAAGGCTTCTAGAATACCCGCAGCCCTCCAGATAAGAGGTTGGAAGTTCTTTCTTTAAGGAGGCTGACCAGTACAAGAGGAAAAAGTTAAAAATAGGAGACACAGGGGTTCCTTACAGGGTACACCTCTACTACTGGATGAAGTTCTAAGTCAACAAGCGTCATTCATGCCCTTAAAATATCCAATCCATCCATAACGGACACATGGACAAAACCAAATGGGTGAGGAGGAGGAGTGGGAGGAAAATGAGACAACTGTACTTGAACAATGATTTTTTTAAAGAGTTAAAATAAATTCTTGAAAAAAAAAAGAAAGAAAAAACATCCAATCCACTTAACCAGAAATGGACAAAGATTACAACACAGCTGATGAAATTGTTAACATGGAAGACAGATACCAGATGAAATCAACAGAAAATAGTAACTTGGAAGAAACAGACTAGACAAAGAGAAGAAAAGTAAAATATGAAACAGGAAGAAGACGGAATAAAAAGAGCATTTAGAGAACAAAAAAGGTCTTAACATTAAAACTATATGAAAATGAGAAAGTAGATCAATAGAAAAGTCAGAGTGAAAATCTGAGGCCATCTCCTAGCCAGTGAAACAAAAAGAGAGTAAAAATGTAAGAAAACAAATGGTCCACACAAATCCCAACATCCACAGGAGTGCCAGAATGAAAACAGAGAAAATAAGAAAGAAGTCAATGAAGTTATTTAAAAATCTTTTCCAGAACTGAAGGTTAAGTTTGCGGATTAGAAGCCCAGTGAGAATCCCACACATTGAATGAAAGTAGATACACACCACATCACACACATCAGTGGGAAACTTCAGAATATCCAGGGAGAAGGTTCCATACAAACATCATAAGAATGTTGAAATATCTCTGAGCAACAAAACCAGGAGCTACGTAACAATGAAGAAACAGCCTCAAATTCTGCAGTAAAATATTTCCTCCCTAGAATTTCACATAAAGCATCAATCAGGTAAAGAGTGAAAAAAACAAAACAAAACATAGAAATTCAAGGTCCCTCCAAATTTATCTTTGACATACCTTTTCTCAGCAAACTACCGGGGGATGTGCTTCATCAAAATGGGGGAATAAACCAAAAATGAGAACACCTGGGACAACACGGGCACAATACTGGCACTGTATTTCTAGTCATCCTGCAGAGACCAGCTGAGCGTAACAAATGTCAGAGGAACCATCACTCTCGCTGGTGAGGCACGCAACAATTGTGGCGCATTTTGGAGAAGGAGGAAGAGCAGCAGCAATGCTCCGAACATGAATGGCAGCAATTAAGCCTGATATCTCTATGAATATCAATATTTTGGAAAAAGCCTTCTGGTCTTCATAGGCCAGTTTCCCAACCTTGAAACAACTGACATTTGGGACCAGAAAGGTCATTCTTGGTGGAGGGAAGGAAGAAGGTAAGCTTTCCTATGCACTGTAGGTATCTAGTAGCACCGCTGGCCTCCACCTCTGAGATGCCAGTAGCATACCCACATATACAGCTGTGACCACCAAAGATGTCTGAAGATACCACCAATTGTCTTCTGATGGGGCTAAGTCACTCTTGGCTGAGGATCAGTGCTATAGAGCAAATAAAGAATAAGATTTTTTTTTTCTGCTAAAAGTTATCTATATAACACAGACCATCCCCGACTTAAACAATGTTTCAAATTAAATATTCAGTAGAGACCAGCTAGGCTAAGCTATGATGTTTGGTAGCTTAGGTGTATTAAATGGTATTAATGGTATGTTCAACTTACAGTGGGTTTATCAGGAGGTAACCCCACAGAGGTCAAAGAGCATCTGTGTATCTATCCAACACGCATACCACACGTGCTTATATATGTCAAACAGTCTGGGAGGTTACAAAAGGGATGCTAACAGCGACTGCCGCTCTTGAAGTCTTAAAAGGAGGCTAACTTTATTCTTAATTCTTTACTCATTTTTAAAAAATTCTGTGCTATAAACATGCATTCTCTTTCCAAAAAATGTATAAAAGTCTTAAAACTATATTACATATGAGTATATTCTCAGAGGCAATTACACTTCTATGAATTTGACCCCCTAAAGTATGCTCCCACAAATGTACATATAATTGTGTCCCAAAATTATCATTAGTGACACCAATTGTATAGTAGTTGCCCGTTACCCATGAGGGATATGTTCCATGACCCTCTACTAGATGCCTGAAACCACAGGTAGTACCAAATCCTGTGTATAATACTATGTTTTATCTTATACATACATACCTATGATAAATTCAATTTATAATTAGGAACAACAACATTAACAACAATAACTGATAATAAAATACGACAATTCTAACAAACTATAATAAAAGTTATGTGAATGTGGCCTCTCTCTCAGAATATCTTATTGTGCTGTATTCAGATTTCTTCCTGTGAGGACGTGAGATGATACAATGCCTACCTGACGAGAAGCAGTGAGGTGAACGAGGGAGGCTCCTAGTAGGGTAACCTGAACACACACACGACGACATCACAACAATGGATCTGACAACGGAGAGGGCTACTACGTGACTAACAGGCAGGTAGCACACACAGCACGGATAGGCCAGACAAAGGGAGGGATGGAGTGGGACAGTGGTTTTCCATCATGCTACTCAAAACAGCGCATAATTTAAAACATAAATTATTTCTGGAATCCATTTAATATTTTCAAAACCACAGTCGACAGTGAGTCACTAAAACCACAGAAATCGAAACTGCAGGTAAGGGGCGGGGACTAATACAAAAGCAAATAAATATATAAATCGTCTGAGTGTTCAATACTAGAACATTGTGAAATGATAGAAAACCATAAAATGGAATAAAATGCTGCCATAAAAAAGAGTAAGTTCATTATATACTAACATGATGCATTTTTCCAAAATAAATTGTATTTTTATCTTTATTTTCCAAAATAAGCCATGAGGCTAAAAAGGCAACGTGTAAAGCAGCGTGCATGTTTGAGGCACATGGAGACAAACCCACATTGTCCCCACCCTTTCCTTCTGCACAAACTGACTGAAGGCGGTAGCTGGCCACTGACGGAGGACCCAGAGGCAGGCGGCCAGGGCAGGAGGGAGGCTGTGGTCTCTGTACTTTTTGAGTTTTTGCTGTGTTAATATCTCACTTAGTCAAATTAAAATAAGATTTGAATATTTTGTGCTCTAATCGTTCTCTTGGGTTAATTTCTCAAGATGTAACCAGCAAACAAGGAGGGGGAGCAGCTGCGGTCACACGGCTGCCCTGCAAACTCTGCTGTTACTACAAGGATATGCTCCAAGGAAACCTGACAAAGGGGCCTGCGACGCCTCTGAATGGCAGTTTACACTGAATAGAAGAAAACAGTTATTATTCTTCCTTTTACCCCCAGAGATTCAGGTTCTTCATGATTAAATGTTGGGGAAAAATGGAGCCTAATTAATACAAAAAAATCTATTCCTAAAAATGAGTATCATAATGAAACTAGATTAAAAACATACAAACTAAAAAAAAAAAAGAAGTTTGGTTCTGATCAGTAGGAGATAGAAATTGTTTACGAAGAGCAAATAGTCTCGGGTTCTGGGTGGAGGGCCAGCAATGAAATCGGCTTGAGGAAGAAAGAGCCAGCAGGGAAGTGGGAAAATGACTTCATAATCCAGAATTCGGCTTCTTGCTTAAACTGCTGTTAGGTTAAACTGGAGGAAAGAGCAGGAGATCAAAGACACAGACAGTGAGCCCTGGCTTAGCTGCATGCACTGCGTAATCTTAGGGAAATCATTTAAGCTATTGTCAAGTGGGGATAACTCCTGAATACGGAAATGTGGGGAGGGTTAATGAGCAAGAGAACAACAACAAAGAGCGTGTGAGGATTACTGCAGAGAAGACAAAATTTTGTAACTTTAAATATTGAATTCATTTCTTCAACAGCAACCTCTACATGTGAAAATGTGCAAGAAACTATTTGGAGCAGTGGTATTATCAAAATATTAGCTAAACAATATTTGATTATTTGATTTTATAATGAAAGCAACTTTTAAATTAGACAACAAATATAAGTAATGCAGCCGAGCCCAGCGATCCACTATGGCTGACACAAGGACCTACAATGGTTTGCTCGAGTCTTCCCGGTCACTCTGACATGCGCCACAATAAAGCAACCTAACTTCTAGGAGGGATGAGGGTGGAAGAAGCAGGGTTCATCTCTTAGACCTCAGCCGGTGCTCTTTTAATGCAATACATATTTTCTGGAGTGCAGACCAAAGGAAAAAAAAAGTAATAACACAAAGTAAATTACAATATAAACAAGAAAGTTATGACAGAAACAAGTCATGAGCATCTGAAGGGCTAATGAAGTGCGCCTTTCTAATAGCTATGGACGTTTGACAAGGGGGAGCATGTCTTTGAATGATACATAGGTTTTGAAATATTAATGAAGAAAAACTCAATTTTTAGAAAAACAAGAAAATTTAAAGGTATTTTAAATCCTCGTCCTCATCATGTACAGGGCATACGAACACATTCTAATACTTCAGAATAAGAAGAAGAGCACAAAGTGGATCAAGCTTTCCAAAGTCATTTAAAGTATAGATCTTTGTGTCTTCATTACATTCTTCTCACATTAATGGATAAAAAATAAGTCTATTGTTTCATATATGTCACCGATGCCTCACAGATAAGAGCTATCAATGAACCAACATCAGTGTATTTACACACTGTGTCAGGACTAACAAACACATCAGTACTCAACAATAGCTAACTTATTTAACTCCATCATAGCGCTGTCCAGGAAGAGTAGAATGCAAGCCACATGAGGAATTTTAAATTTTCTAGTAGTCACATTCAAAGATTTAAAGAAATAGCTGGGATTCATTTTTAAATATATTTCTTCCAATCTATTCAAAAAATCATTTCCCTATATAACCAATACAAAAAATTAGATATTTTATATTTTTAAACCTTTAAAATTTGATATGTATTTTATATGTAAGCACATATCAATTCTGACTGGCTGCATATGAAGTGGTCAATGGGCAGATGTGGCTAGTCACACATGTTCTAAGGTGTCACTGACACATCAAAATAGTGTCCACAATGTCTGCTCACACTAAATGTGTGAATGAATGAATGAATGAATGCAAATGACAGTATTTTTACATACCTATTATTCCTGAGGGTAATCCATTGTTTTCCTTTTTTATTGAATGTATCAGGGTGACACTGATTAGCAGAATTATACAAGTTTAGTGTACAGTTTGACAACACATCACCTGTCTGCTATGTTGTGTGTTTACCACCCCAGCCTCATCTCCTTCCGTGGCCATTTATGTCCTTTTTACCCTCTTCCACCTCCCCTCATACTCCTTCCCCCCAGCAATCATGACACTGTTATCCGTGTCCATGAGTTTTTTCCTTTTTTTTCTTTTTGCTCAATCCTTCCACTCCCTACCCAGCCTTCCAATCCCTCCCCCGGGGAGCTGTCAGCCTGCTCTCTATCTATGGGTCTGTCTCTATTTTGTTTGTTCATTTTATTCATTAGATTCTACATATGAGTAAGTGACCATATGATTTCACTCATAGGTCAATCCATTTTAATGTATTTCTAAACACCCAAGATGAAAAATAGATAAAATATCCCCAAATCAGTATCAATAAGAAATACAAAGTTTTGATGAAAGTAATTAATGTTGAAACAAAAACAGATACTCAGGAGGTAGTGTACCTTGTGTTGCATGAAAGAAAAGGGGTCAGGGCAGGAGGTCAATAAAAGGTGGGCTTCCCGTTGTTTGTTTCACATTTTATTTCCTCTTGAGGACTTAGCCTCTTGCTATTTAGTGTAACTAAATATATTACTATAATTTGAATCACAATTTATTTTGTTTGTGGGGGGGTATGGATGCACACTAGCTTTCTCTAATTCATTAAAACAATTCAATATTAGAATATCAAAGTCAAAATTTTCTTATTGTATTTATATGATAACCACTTCTTATTGGCTATGCAAATCTCATCTTCTTTTAAATAGCTGCCTGGCATGTCCTAAAATTCTAAAATAAGCATAATTTCTGTAATTTTTGTAAAATCCAGACTTCTTGATCTTAAGCTAAACACTGAGTCATTTGTATTTGTATTAGCATACTACCTGCAACTTATTACCCTAATTATAAGACAAGTTTGTCATCACTTTTTTTCTTTTTTGCTATCAGGGAATTTTAGAGCTGCCACAGAATAGAGAAATACTGTAGTTCAAATTCCACATTTAGCATATGGGAAAAGTGAGTCCTGAGAAGTGATCTGTAAAGATAAACTGATTTACAATGGGAGGGAGAAGTCTTAGCTTTCAATCATATCTACACAAATATGTCTTCTTTACTCATGTCAGTAAGGGCAGTTATACATTTTAAAAATGCTTCTTTATTCTCTGTAGAATGAGAAAGAATGAAGATTAAATTCAATCAATTCCTCATTCAATTACTATAAAGATGTTTTTACTTATTTCCAAGATAGACCATTGTACCCACCATTTAAAAAAAAAGAGAGAAAAATCTGACATACAAAAATCTTAACTTGCTCCACATATAAATTAGGAAGTGATTATTTACATTACAAAAGATTTCATTTTACCAAAAAGATATGTTGCAAGGTTCCTTGAAATATCAAGTCCCTTGGTAGAGCAAAAATTTAATCCAATTTACAAAAGGGAGTGGAGGCAAAAAACATCAGCTGAAGTAAAACTTCTACCTAAAAACCTTCCCTGAGTGATGACCCTCTCCTGTGCTTCTGTTCCCTGCCTCTGGTAAAGCTCTGTTCTGACCATTATTCACTTACGTAACATCATATTCATAGACTAATCATTCATTCAACCACAGTTTAGGAGCATTTCGGGGTCAGGAATTATGCTAGGCACTGGGGTACAAAAGTGAATAAGTTTAGAGTCTGTCCCTATTACAGTCTTACTAAAGAATATTATTAGTGTTTCCATGTCCCCTCCTAAATTCTGAACTCCTTGAGGACAGGGTATGTCTTACTCATAACTGAGTCTCCAGGACCTAGCATGGTACCTGATTCAGAGCACGCAATAGATGAATATTGAGTAAGATATGATTTCTGAGGGCTACCATATGCCAACTGAGTTCCTAAATGTGGCCTCATCTCATTCAATCCTCAAGACCCCTAAGGATGAGACTTGTACTGACTGTGACACTCAGGCTCGGAGGGTAGGTAAGACGGTCAAAGGCACACAGTTGGAAAGTGGTGACAGAGTTATGCCAACTCACCTCTGCAACACTCGGAAGCTTATGCTTTCCCTGCTTTACAAACTACCAAAATGCAATGTCTGTGGAATGTGCTGGAATGCCCATAACTCAGTATATATAAACAAAGAAATTAATCACAAACACAGAAAAGATGCTGGTAAAGAGTGAAATTTCCCATCTTCCTTTATTAGTTCATCTTTTTTTTTTTTCTGGAGGGACATATTCTTTATTTAATCACAAGGTAATGCTCTAACAGGTACACAGCGCCTGCCACATACAATTGTAAAACATCTAACAGGGGTGTCCAACCTGTGGCCAACACAAAATCAGAAATTTATATAGAACATTATGAGATTCTTTTTGTGATTATGTGTCACAATGTATTTAGTGTGTGGCCCAAGACAACTCTGCTTCTTCCAGTGTGGTGCAGAGATGCCAAAAGGTTGGACACCCCTGCTAGAACTTCTTACCTTTGAGTCATTCATGGGATAAAACCTTTGGTAACCAAGATAGACTTTTAAGTAAGCATGTTCTATCATGCTTTGTCTTTTAGTTAGTTTTCATGTATTTAGGATATTTACTTTGAAAATTATTTAAAAAACCGCAAGAACACAGATTTCCAGTCACACAGGCCTGGGGTTATACCCTAGTCCTCCCATTTCCTGGCCAAATAGTCTTTGAAATAACATGAGAAGAGGTGTAATCACATTCCACAGAACTGAGAGACTGAAGAGAGATGGGCATGGAAGGCAGGAAAGGCACATGCAGGAGGAAAGATAAAATCTACACCGCGTATGGCAAAGTGTGTGATGAACACGGCAGAAAATCAAACCACTAATATGGATTGCATTATTGCGCTGCTTATCCAGAACTTAGAAGAACAAAACAAAGAGTGGGAAATGATGAGAGAATTACTATGATGAAAACAGACCTACCTTTTGAACTATGCATATTAAGGTGCCTCGTTAGCATAGTAGGTAGCATGTCAGCCTCATAATCGGAACTACATATATTACAATGGGGGGAAACAAGACAACGACGAAATAAAAGCAAACTCAACAACAAGACTGCAGAAAAGCTTCAGAAACTTAAAGACAAAACCTTAACCTAAAAGGGGGCAAGGAGCTTGCAAATCAAGGGATCCACGCAAAGCTAAAGGAAACTTCTCATACACGTTCACAAACACATACTCTGAGTAAAGGCCTTCAGTACAAGGCACAAGAGACAAGAAATAAACCAGCAAACCTCTGAAAAAATAAAAAGCAGTTTATCGTCAAAGAAACAAAATTCTGGCTGGCATCAAGATCTCCCCTGCAATTTAAATACCATGAGAGAGACGAATGAGCAACATTTACAATAATTTAATTAAAAAGGAAAAGCTAGTAAGCCAAGAATTTTGTAACAAGCCAAGTTATATGATAATAATAAAAAATCCGATACTCAAGGGCTCAGAAAATCTATCATATAAATCCCTTTAAAAAAGATATATTTCAGTTAATTGGGAAATGAATCAAAATTAATGGAGATGCTGTGGTATAACAGGACTTAAAGGTTGAAATTTAAACATAAATGTCTCAGTAAATGATAAAAGTGTCACAAAACTTTATCCAAATAAAAATTGTAAGAATAATTTAGTAGCAATGAACTGAATTCAAAACAGTAGGTTTCGCCCAAGAAGCATATTAAAATCTGTTCAACATCTTTCCTCATTAGAGAAATACAAACCAAAACCACAATGAGATACTACTTTACACCTACTAGGATGGCTACTACCAAACAAAAAAAAATGTTAAAAAAGAAAATAAGTATTGGCAAAGATCAGAGAAGTTGGAACCATTGTATATTACCAGTGAGAGTGTAAAATGATTCGGCCACTGTGGAAAAGATTTTGCTGGTTCCTCAAAAACTTAAACAGAGAACGACCATATGATCCAGCAATGCCACTCCTAGGTATGTATATATTCCAAAAAAACCGAAAACAAGTATTCAAACAAATACGTGCACCTGATGCATAATTGTACCCGTACTGTTTACAGTAGTGAAGAGGTGGAAACAACCCAAAAGTCCAGCAAGGGATAAATGAATAATAAATAATAATAAATAAGGAGAGATACACAGACAATGAGTTCTTATTCAGCCATTAAAAGGAATAAAGTACTGAGATACTCTTCACTGTAGATGAACCTCAGAAACAGCATGCTCAATGAAAGAAGTCAGACACAAAGGTCACATAGTGTTTGATTCTATTTACAGGAAATGTTCCAAAGAGCCACGTCTGTTGAGAGACTGAACACAGATTGGTGGCTGTCAGGGACTGCAGCGAGAGCAATGGAAAGTAAATGCTTGGCGGGAATGGTGTTGCTTTTTGGAGTGATGAACACGTTTCGGAGCTGTACAGGAGGATTGGCTGTAAAACAGTGTGAATGGAATAAATACCACTGAACTGTTCACTTTAATGTGGTTAATATAAGTTACACGAATCTTACCTTAATAAAAAGAATAGTTTGTAGCAAAAGGACTAAAAAGCAAAATAGTAAACAGAAAGATTTTTTTTTACCCCCCCAAAATAGAAGTGGCAAAAAGCATAGTCATTATATAATCTTAAAGGAGAAGATAAGTTTTAAGAGGCTTTTCTGTAGAATCCTAAGAGAACTGCCAAATTTTTTCTCAGGGACATAAAAGAATATCCAAATGTAGATATATATCGTATTCCTCAATGGAAACATGATATATTTTAGGAACTCCAGTCCTTCCCAGTTCCTAATGCAAAGACCAAACAGATATTCATGATGTTGACAAGTGATGTCAAAGTTTACCTGGAAAAATTAAGAGGTCAGAATGTCAAGGAAAACTTAGAAAAGAGGAACAAAGTGTTTTTCTCCTTCCAGATACTATTATAAAATTGCTGTAATCAAAGCAGTACGATGCACTGACATGTGGCTGACTAAATAAATAAACAAAAGGCTCCTCTCCATACTATGTAATCATTCATAAAGTTCAGTTATCTTTAGCACCCACTACACAGTTCACATACTCTACCAACAGCGAGAGTCAGAGCCACGCCCCATTGGACATCAGTGTAACTTTAGCCCTACCGCAGAGTTAAGAGTAAAAGTAAAATGTTACAAGATGTTTAAAAAAGTTGGCGTATGTCTTATCTTCTACAAAGAAGAATTACTTCTTAACTGTAAAAGTAATGAAGAAATCCCAAAAGGAAGAGTTCACAGATTTAAACATAGAAAAACTCCTATATCCTAAAATAAAAACATTTACAGAGCAAAAGTAAAAGTGTAGCAAGAATTTAGGGTATAAATGGGTTACAGCCTGAATAGATAGTTTACAGCAATCAATTAAAATCACTAAAGTTCTAACAGAAAAGTAGATATAGCTCATTCAGTGACCAAAGAACTAAGAGATAATAAAAATGTCAACATTATTTATTCAGGAACAGTCAAAGACAAGCAATTTTCCATGGAATGCTA
>VMDR010034927.1:0-10918 GCA_007922815.1 Macrotus californicus | reverse complement strand
AAAGTTAGTTTTATTTTATTTACTTATTTTTTAAATCCTCACCTGAGAGTATTTTCGCTGATTTTTAGAGAGAGAGGGGAAAAGGGAAGGTAACAGGCAGACAGAGAGACATCAATTGCATCAATCGGTTACCTCCTGCATGTACCCTGACCAGGGATCAAGCCCACAACCCAGGTATGTGCCCTGACTGGGTATCGAACCTGCAACCCTTTGGTATATGGGACAATGCACTCCAAGCAATTGAGCCACCTGACCAGGGCCTAAGGGCCAATTTTAAATGAAGACTTTGTACTCAAAACAGAGTGCAGCCGCATCGGTGAGATACGTGCTCAAAAAATGTATCTGAAACTCGTCATCCAACCATATGATGGTAAATACCGTCTAGTTTGAACCACACAATGAGAAGCCCAGATGATCTCCAACCCTGCAATGCCAGCACGGCAATCATTAAGTCCCATGGGGAAAAGTATGTGTGGGCTGCCACTTTGAACTTAAAAAAAAAAAAATTGTGCCTGATAAAAATGGCTTACTAGAATAATTTGTTAATTAAAATATTTAATTATTTATCTAAAATAGCTTTGTGCAACAGCATGAAGGAGGGTTTATGTTCATGCTCCCCTTTTTAAAATAAGGGAATGTCTTGCTTCGTGTGCTTCATGTCTTGGTGTCAGGAGAGCGGGGTTACATAAATTAATCGTATCTTTGCAGCACGGACGCGAACCGAGGCTTTAGGAATAACACGGTGAAGGAGGGCGGGCCTTTTTTTCTTTTACCACCCACATGATGTTATGAGTAGCACAGGGTATTTAAGTGCTTTGGCACAGAAGATGAATAAAGAGCTGATCTTGAAAATACCATTATCATTATTTATTTTGAAATTGACACTCTGCTCTATTTTAAGGCTTACACCCAGTTTTATCTGTGTATTTCAGATAATCCAACACACACATCAGAACCGGCCCCAAATGTCTTTCTTTCTTCACCCCCACCCATGGGTCTTTCTATTTAATTTTTGGAGGAAAAAATAAAAGGTGAAGAAAACATGGATCCAGAAAAAGACATCAACTGAGGAATTTTGTTTATTATAATTGGACAGCTGCTGTTGGCCTAGTAAGGATCATTTTATGTTTTATTTTGATTGAAGAGATATCACTTTGCCAACCATAATTTTTACAATTCAGCTTTG
Source organism: Macrotus californicus (assembly GCA_007922815.1). Taxonomy (NCBI): domain Eukaryota; kingdom Metazoa; phylum Chordata; class Mammalia; order Chiroptera; family Phyllostomidae; genus Macrotus; species Macrotus californicus. Next base: position 9,732 of record VMDR010034927.1, on the reverse strand, counting down.
CAGTTGAAATGAGATGACCTTTTCTTCCCCCCACCCCCCAGCAGATGGTGTTCCCTAATAGTGTCATTGTCTGGCAGATGATTATGCTATTACCTTAAAAGTGACTAATTGAAGGTTATATTTAATATAGTCTTCTTTTTATCCTCCCTTGGCTGAAACCCACATATTGGCTAAATATGTTTAATCTAGCAACATGGAAAAGCCCCGTTAATGGGGATTCTGAAGGGAGGAATCTGGCCGTCAGTCTTGGAGAGGATGCTATGTATGTCTTTATTTGACAATGATTTCACTTTTCAATTAAGAAGATAATTTAAAAATATGCTCTACAAAATGACAAACATGAAGGAAGCCTGTTGACCTGCTCCAGACTTTGGTTTGGGGTCAGTGTGGGCAGGGTCTCTAAAAGGTATCTCTGTGTTCCCATCATAAATAATAGTGGGGAAAACTGAAATTGAAATGCTGTACTTTCACCTGTCTCTGTGATTGTTGACTTTGTTGGAGAATCATATTATGTAAATATTACAGAATGGGTTTGCCACCAACTGAATATTCGTGTCTCCACCCACCAAATTGATATGTGGAAATCCTAACCTCCAAGGTGATCTTATTAGGAGGTAGGGCTTTTCAAAGGTGATCTCATGAATGGAATCAGTGCTCTTATAAAAGAGACCCCAGGAAAGTCCTTTGCTCCTTCTGCTATGTGGGGACACTGGGAGAAGAAGGTTATCTATGAACCAATAAGCTGGCACTGAACAGATAATAAGTCTGCCGGGGCCTTGACTTTGGACTTCCCAGCTTCCAGAAGGATGAGAAATAAATCTCTGTTATTATAAGCCACCCAATCCATGGTACTTTGTTGTAGCAGCCCAAGTGGACTAAGACAGGGTTCATATACTAACCTCTTAAGAGTTCTGAGTTGTACAGCTGAGATTTATCTTGATATTCCTCATCAAGCTTAGAACAAAAGCAGGCACTGAGAAAGAGCTCATAGCCACGTTGGATAGACCTCTTTCCTGGGTAACTTAGGCTGAAGTCATGGGGATTCCATTTTTATTGGCCATGTGCTCTTAATTCCTGAAGTGCTAGAGGATGCATGTGGCATCTTATGCAGGACTATTTTGGGACGAGGTCTGGAAAGAGGATAACAAATAGAAATAGCACAACAAATGAATTTTGCCAATGACTCGCCAACATCTTCGCAAAATGAGTATTTATACCTAGAGTAGTTAGAGGAAAGTGACCATGGGGATTCCATTTATTGGCAGGATTTCTAAAAACGGAAGGGCAGAGTTTTACAGGTCATTTGGTCAGTCTTCTAGGACTGTGTATATGAGGGGTTAAAGGTAAAGGGCTGGCTCAGTGTAGGGCTTCATTCCATCGATACAAGGCTGCAATATTTCCTCGGAGGATCACAAAGTGTTTCTTACGGAAGTAAGGCATTAAATAGTATCCTAGTCTCCCGAAATTAGGGGAGCTGCAAAACACCCACTCAGGGGATGAGAACCCATTAGTTTATACGCTTCTGATCTGGATGGGTTGAGAGGGTATTTCATTTCGTTTTATACATGCTACTATGGAGTTTCCGAACGTGAAACAGCTTCCTCACCCCATACGCATTTCCATAACTTTTGTTATACTCTACCCTGATACTTGTAGTTTTTCTCTGTTGATCCCTGTGTTTATGCTGCCAAAGCATTACATTGCACTTTAATTATTTTATACATTTCTGTTTCCCCTGCTAGAATGTGTTCGTTCGTTTTCTTTCTTTCTTTCTTTCTTTCTTTCTTTCTTTCTTTCTTTCTTTCTTTCTTTCTTTCTTTCTTTCTTTCTTTCTTTTTTCTTGGAAAAGTCTGTTTCTTTCTAAATTTAATTTGATTTTTCAGTTTTATGGCAGCGTCATCGGCATGGATCCCTAAGTTCAAGGTGGGCAGCGTGCTAGGTCGGCTCCCATACACGGTGACATGGCTGCCACAACAGGCGTGGTTAACAGCCATCCTCCCACATGGACAGAGTTTTTTTTTAAATCCTTTTTTTTTTTAGCTAGTTTGTAGAGTGGAGATCAGGGCTCTGAAGTCAGATCACCTGGGGTCCAATCTCAGTTTCTTCAGTAACAGTCTGTACGAGCTTTGGGTGCGTCCCTTCGTTTCCGTGACTCAGTCCCCAGCTCTGTAAAGTTTGAAAGACAATATATCTGACTCACAGGGTTGTTATGAGGATGAAATGAGTCCATTTTTGAAATCAGAACAGTGCTGAGGATATAGTAAGTGCTAAGTAAATATTAACTGCTCTTGGTATGTAGCATTCAACAAACGTTGAGTGAATAATCATTAGACTCTGCCTGTTGAGATGTTCCAAGCGTTTCACATCGGTTGGCACTTAGGAGGATGAGAAGATTCTCACTTGAAGATATTTTGAAACTGTGGCTCCTTTCTTGTTTGATGGCATGAGTCACTGTTTTTATATGTGAAGCAAAACATACTTTTGTGTGGTCAAATTGCCCTTCTTTTGGCGTTATCTATAACGATGTTAGACCTTGCTCAGGGCTTATGGTGTCAGTATAGTTTAATTAAGTGGCCACACTGTGCGAACTGTATCCCCTGGGCTCATAACTGCATCCCCTGCTCTGTCCCTGTAACACTTCTAGTTGGGCCGCGTGTGTCTAATGTGGGCCTGGATTTCAGACTAATGCGATTCCTTCCGTACACTGCAGTGGTATCATTGGCAGAAGAAACTCTTCCTGGATTTGACTCAGGACAAAGCCGCTAGTCTCTCAGAGAATGGAGGGTATGTAGTGGGGATTAAAACAATTAGCACATATATTAGCTTGGCTCATGTTTATACCTTGTCAACTGTCGTCATTTGTTTGAAATAAGATGTCCCGCATTTATTTGATTCATAGAACCTGGAAGAGAGTGACAAGGTGTTTAAATGCCCGTCCCTTTATATTTCACAGCAGGAATCTATGCTCAAGTCAAGATTTTACAAAATGATTCTTATAATCATTGTCTTGTCTTAAATGATAAATCTTTGTGACTGAGCCACAAATCTCAGTGAATGAAGGGTCTTCACTTTATGTCTTAGCTTTTGATTCTCCAAGAAACTATATATGCTTTGAGAATGAGTAAGTTCCCTTCTATAGCTAAATTACCATGGGCAACAATGTATTTTACCTTTTTTTTTTAAAGCACTTGTGAGCATTTAGTGAACTTCCCTTTGTGTGACTTGAGCTACCAGAATCCCCCCCTCCCACCCCCAATCTTCTCATTAGCTCTTCTGTTGAGGAACTTGGCCTTCACAATGACAGGCTGCTTTGGGAGCTCTCCCAGCCCCAGAACTCTGCAGATGCCCCATCGGAGCACGTCAGTGATGGGAGCAGAGCCTGTCTTGTTTTTGGCAGCATTTAGCCATGTCTGCTCACTGACCAAGTTCACTGTTTTTAAATGATCTCTACCCATCTTTTTAAATGTCTACATAGAATTCCATTGTCTCAGTTTACTGTGATTTCTTTAACCATTCCTCCTTCTTGGTGAATGTTTAAATTATTTCTGTTTTTTCACTATTACCAACAAGGCTACAATAATCATCTCTGTTCTATCTCTTTACGTATTTCTATGATGGTATTTCATAGGATAGTAGTGGAATGCTGTAGTTTTGTAGAATAGCAGTGGATTGCTAGGTCAGACATTGGATATTTGGGAAATATCACCCACGTTTTTTTCTCTCCCTCCTGCCCTTATCATATTCAAGCAGGTAGGGTCTTCTGTGTTTATTGTCACTGAGGAAGGATGTTCCAATTTCAAAATCAGAGGGGGCAAAAACATCTTCACGGCTTTGGTTTCCAAAAGCCCAGATCCTCAGGGGAATGAAGAAAACTGGCAAAGACAGAGTATGTGGGAGACACATCATAAAAGACCGCAGAACTTCTGTTTTAGTTTAGAGAAAGTTTCTCTGGCGTGGTGGAGACGGAGGGGGGATGGAGGGGAAGTGAGGACAGCGGAGGCAAATGCAGGTCCCAGCTGCAGGCCATGCCCTGGGTTTCCCAGGTTATAATCTCAGCGAGGAGGCCAACCCCAGGGAATGAAGGCAGTAGGAGGCCCAGAGAGAAGGTGCTGTGTGTTACATCGAGGCACATCTACCCACAAATAGCTCTGCCACAATTCTGAGGCTCCAGCTTAGCAGGGAAGCAGCAGAATCAGTCCCAGCCTTTCAAGCGTGGCATGAAAGGAACAGAGAAAACTGGTGGACATAAAGAGACCATGCCATCAGGAACAAGGGCTCCCTCATCAGTGACCTGGCTGGGATGACACCTGAGGGCTGGGTGAGCCGATGACTTCCTGGAGGGTGCATGTGCGTGTGATGATGTTGAGGATCATGTGCCTCTCGCCTTCCTCCCCACTATCCTGATGTGACGTCAAGACTTAGAAATACTCAAGGGGAAAGAGGGGATCCCTGAATTGGTTGAGATTGAGTTTCTGTGATTCTGCCAAATATCTGCGTTTGATTACCAAGATTCTTTTCTATTCTATAGGATTTGTGCATTTAAAAGGTTTTCTAGCCACTACAATTTTTTTTTCATTCTCCCCCAGAAAGGTGATCCCAATTTATATTCCCATCAATAATACATGAGGGTACCATTTCGTATATCCTCACCAATACTAGGTGGTATCACTCTTTTGAATTTTTTTGTTAATTTAATAGGAGAAAAATGCCATCTCATTTTCATTGGTGTTTGCCTGGCCATTGGTGAGCATCTTTCCGTGTTTATTGATTATTTGTATTTCTCCTTATGTGAAGTGCTAAGGTAGTTCATTCTGTATTGTCAGATGGAGCATTGTTTGATGACGCACCTTCTACTTAGAGACCAACTGCTGGCTAATGACACTTAAGTGACGTTTAATCTCTAGACATCCCCCTCCACCCAAAGGAAAATATGTCATGTTCTTCAAAGATAATGAGCTCCATTATGGAATAAGTCTTTTTTTGAGCATTTTTTAATCTCATCAGTTCCAATTGTTTCAATGCCTTAATGAAATATATGATGATTTTTATACAGAAAGAAATTTAGGAGAGGAGAGGGTAGAAGAGACACAGAGAAATGTTTTCAGTTCTAATGTATTTTTGGGTCTCTCATGAAAAGTAATGTTTTAAAATGCATTATTGATTTCTTAAGTCAGAAGAGCAGGATTATAAAGATTATGACTGGCTATTTGCTAAGTTATCTCTCTTGAAGCTCTTTCCCAGTGAACTTAAATTCAGTTTTAAAAACCATTTGCTTGTGTTATTTTATTTAAATTCTTTTCCTGGAAGTAGTCTTTCTCCTTATTTTCCAACAAGTCTTTGTTTGATATTTTGGTGATTCTTTTAAAGTTTAATATGCATCATTGGCCGAATCATGATTTGCTCACACCGTGTGCTCTAATGGGGTAACACTTGGAAGTGGCTTGTTTTAAAGATAGGAAAACTGATCTTTGGGTGACGTCGGCCAGTGGCAGAAGCGACCCCAGTCCACTCACTTATTTTCCCTTCCTTCTGTCCAGTATTCAACATACTCTCCATTCCTTTGCTCGCTTCCCGTTTAATAGACTCTGGGAATTACAGTTTGAACCACTGCTCACTGTTCAAATAGAGGCCAGGTTAGGTTGTTAGTCTTTGCCATCTGAAAGCCGCTTTGATGGTCTCTGCAAAGTGAGCCCGTGGACACCTACCGCACCGTTGGCATCTCCGCAGCAGTTTGAGCAGACATCAAAGCCTGCCGGCAGCGTGGACGCAGTTCCCTGAGGACAGGGTTGCGGCTTCCTGGCAGGCTCTTTGCTGGCTTTACAGTGCCACTCACTACCTGTGCCCTGCTTGCTGGAGAGCACCTCTACCTGTCCAGGGTCCACGGATTAAAGAGGCCTTTCAGTGTTCAAACCCATTCTCTGGCAGCTGGAATTCCAAGTGTACTTAGAAACTATAACTAACTCTATTAATTTTAAAATGAAGCAAGAATACCACTGCTTTTCTTCCTCCGACACTGTCCCCTTGTCTCTTCTGGGCCGAGGCTGTGCTTTTGGCCGCATCCTCCTGGCTGGAGTGATTTAAAATGTTATGTGGTGGGGCCCAGGATGGGCTGACAGGAACAAAGAACTCTCTTGGTTATCAGAACTTCAGTCGGCCAAATACTCTGCCTGCTCAGAAAGACTGAGGACATACATTCCTCTTGCCAGCAGGGGCCCATATTTTACCTAACCTGGGAAATGCCTGGCATCTGACAAGGGCCTGTTTTATTAAAGTGTGACTGTCCTCATTGGGTCAAATTTGGATCCTAAGCACTTTGTAATGGTGCTTGTAATACTTTTGAAAATATCCAACACAAGATAGGGATTATTAGACACTGTCCTTTTCATTCTTAACCCAGAGGGCAGGAAGCTTGGAAGGTTCCGGCAAGGCAGATGTTCCTCTTGGTTACTTGGCTTGTCACTTCCCAGTGGGCACATAAGAAGTTCCCTCTCCAATTCCCTGAGGGAGCTTGTTTCCCCCATGAAGTCCAAGTTCTATTCTGCAGCCTTGAAAACCAAGAAACGTGACTCAAAAACAAATAATCTGGGTCCCTACAGCTGGGGCAACTAAATCTTCAGACACAAACTCTGTGCTAGACTTTTATTTTATCAGTCTGTGGACAGCTGGATAGGGGGGGGGGAGAATACAAAGATAAGGGGACTCTGCCAAGTAGAGGATGGGGGGAAGGGGCAGAATTTTCTGGACCGACAACTCAGAGTATCATGCATTTGTGGAGTAAGACCTCTCTCTTCTTCATGTGGCTATTGTGACATTCTTGTGGAAGCATGAAAACAGAGCACACTGTGTATACCAGGGCATATTTAACGTCGACATGAGAGGGCTTCAAAGTGCAGTAGAATTGTCCGAGGCAATAGGCCTGCAGGTGTGCCGTGAGCACCAGGCACACTGGGTTATTAGAAATGAATGTAGGAAAACACAAGTCCAGCCTTTTGGGTCCCTGCACATCTGTTAGTGCTGAATTCAGGAACGGAAACAGAGAAGCAAGCTGCATTCTGAAACTAGGGGCAGATTCCTTGTCAGTACAGCAGAGGGGCTGAGGCAGGTAAAGGATGGATGCGATTAGAACAGTGCCTGGCGGGTCAGATTAGCCTGTGGTTTCCTGTTTGAATTGTCTGCTGGTTCCTGGTTCTTCCCTTCACCTCGCACGCTTGACTTTTCAAGCCTTTTACTTACATGATCTTATTTGATGCACAGAATAGTTCCGTGGGACATGTAGGGCAACGTGGTATCCTCATTTAGAGGTGGGGAAACTGAGACCCCAGGAAATAAAACGATTCACTGGTTTGCATTGCGTGAGACTGTGTGGGCAGAGCCGAGCCTGGATTTCAGGCCCGGAGCCAGGTCCAAAACACCTTCTGTGACCTTTCTCCCCTGTCTAAGGGGGCGACCTCTACCTGTCGTCCACTGAGCTTCAAGCTGCAGTTGACTTCATTTATTTGAGAAACAAAGCAAAACAACCCCCACCCCTACAAAACAAACTCTAGGTATTTTTTTATTACCAGACAAATAGATGTGGTTATAGTAAAAAAGAAAAAAGTTAGGAAGGAAAAAAAAGAAGGAAATAAATACCACCCATAATCCTGCCACATAGTAACTACTTAACACAACAACATCATGTAATAGAGAAAACTGTTCACATTTTAGGGACTGCCCCATCCCTTTCGTTGCACAAATGTGTATATTTGGGTAGGATTTTAGTTTCGTTTCATTTTTTTCTTTCTTTACAAAATTGATATCAATTGGTATAGAATGGGATTTAAAACATTTTTCTGCATATTGAGAGAATCTGTCGATATCAACATTACAAGCCCTTTTACAGCATATGGGGGTGCCAAAGTAGGTTGAGAGTTGTAATACAGATAAATAATACAATAATTAATAAGCAAAATACAAGAATAAATTCTGTGTTTTGTGTACTCACAGCCGTAAGCCTGCTTTTGCCCACCCTGTACATGTAGTTCCTTGGCTGCCTACATTTCCACTCGATAGGCACAAGAACATATTTAATTTTATTCTGATGTGTTTTCTAGTTCGCTACACCATAAACAATACTGCAATAACTATGCCAGTGATTAATTTTTTGCACACATCTCTATTATTGTCTTAGGACTAATTTCTAGAATTGGAATAGCCAGGTCAAAGAAAAAAATATATATATAAATAAAATATACATGCACATATAACATATACGTATGTGATATATAATATACACACATATAATATGTACGTGCATGGTGTATATAGTATATACATACACATATTTAATACACATATAGTTTTTACAGTTCCCACAACAGGAAGCGATGGATGAGAAGGCCTATCTCTCCACTCTTTGGCAGCCCTGGGTTTTAAAATTCAACATAAGACTCCAGGTCCTTTATGTAGCTGCAGAGGTTCAGGCTCCCGGAACCTGTGAAGGACATTGCTCTGCTTGCAAAGGTGCACCGTTGATAAGCAAACTAAGCACACCATACCCTTTCTCCGCTCTCCTAACCCATAAGATCAGCTACTGTAACCAGACAAGGTCCAACAAGGGAACATTAAGGAAGACCGTACTCCAGCCGCACTTCAAAGGCTCTAAGAAAACACAACCAAGGAAAAGTCTAATCCATCAGTGGCCCATGGCCATACACCTTCTCCTGTAATCCCTTCATTTTCTACAAGTTAAGTAGGGTTAAGCCAGGTCAGCCCTTGGATAAAGGTCCTCTAAAGAACTCCGAAGCACCACAGAAAGGGTTGTTCATGATTGTGTAAATGTCAATCCTGTGCAAACAAGCTGGTGTAGAACTTTCCAAAATATCTATTTCTTAGTGGAAAATATTCCATCGTCTGGAATATCGCTGATGAAGAGAGAGTGGGAAGTAATTGGGAATGAGCTCTGTTTGGTTTGTTAGATTTCTTGGAAAGCTTATGAAGCAATCAGGGCGGCTGCACCTAATGGCCCGGGTGGTGCTGAGGGAAGACCACCCATTTTTACAGTCACAAGATGGTTCAGGAAAGTTTCAGAGACTTCCAGCTGGGACGATCACTTCACACTTTCAGGCTGTCAACACAAGCAAAATGAAGAGCTGATGCAATTATCTGAGTACTTTAAGGAAAAAAAAACTGGAGAAAAAGACATTTTTAGGAGGGAACCGAACTCTTCAGTGGGCTCTCTCTCCATGAGCTCCACCCATCATACCCAAACTTTTCCCTGCACCCCTTACACTTCCATAGGAAAATGCAAGTGACCAAGTGCAAGGAAACCACCTTTGAATATCTAAAGGCTCAGTTGGGAAGGAATAAAACACAATAGGAAGGCTGCTTAGAGGTGAGATCTAAGGCAGGACAGGCAGATGCTTTGTGTTTTAAAGGCGCTCCTGTGTCTTACAGAAGTCATGTTCTGCAAATCCAACTGGCAAGCCCAGTGTCCTCAGTAAACATTGCAATCCCTAAAGCACTATAAATTGAACCTAAAGTAAAGTTTTAAAAGAATCCACTTTAAGTGTTGGGTTTATATCATAAATTAAAAAGATATGTTTCTAATAGCTCTCATCCTTCAGTAGAAAAGTTTCAGGTTCTCTCAGCAAGAGTAGATGAATTTAGCAGCTTGTTGGTAACTGATAGGTTCAAAAACTACTTGAAAACAATGCGTGGCAAATGTGTAGAGGCCCAGTATATATAAAGATTTTT
>VMDR010034926.1:0-10921 GCA_007922815.1 Macrotus californicus | reverse complement strand
GTTAATTGACGAAAATAAAGATCAGGCCATCATCAGTAACAAGACAGTGCTTCGTCAGTGATTGGAAAACTAACTGAACAGTCCTAAAATCTGCCAAAATCTAGCATATATTTTTAAAATAATGGTATAATGTGTGTATGATATTCTGTAGAGTCATGATCTCTCTCCCTCATTCTCTTTTGTCCTCTCCCACCCCACCTGCTTAGTATCCTCTTTCTCTGGGGAAAAATAATCCAAGGGAAAAAATAATCCAAGGGGGAAAGTCTTTGCTTTTCTTTTTTCTCTTTCACACACATCTGCATGGACACTAATGTAGTCGATATTGAGGGTTTTTATTTTTAGTGGAGAATATAAGATTTGCAACTCACTCAACATTTAAAATAAAAATCAGAACCAGAAGCTTATTTTATAATTTAAGTCAATATTTTAAATGTAGATAAATTATTTGTAGTAGTTTTCTCAATAGACAGAAAGGAAAAAGATAGGACTGTAGAAAACAATGGAGAGGAAGTAAGTGGTGAGAAATGACACGTAGTGAAAGGGAAGGAAGCAGAGGGAATGAGACAGAGAAAGAAGGACTTAGCAAATGACGTGGGAGAGACACTGTGGGGAATTCACAGAGTGGGTTGCACAGATCTGAAACCTTTTTCAGAGTTTTGTCATAAAAATTAGATGTGTGATCTAATCTGGACAGTTTTTTCAACCATTTTTCATCATGCCAGACTTATTGGAATAGTGCAAGAAGTTATTCTAGGATCGCAGACCGCAGAAAACTGTTGAACTCATTCACAGATAGGAAAAAAAACTAGCACATAGTGAATAAAGTTTTCTAACTTTAAAGTATAAGTTCCGTCAATGTCTAAGTACATTTCCGATACTGATACCATTTGCAGCTTATAAAACCATTTTCCCATGGCAAAGAAAAATGAAAACAAAAAGCGAAACAAAAGCAGGGCCTCTCTTGAATTATTAAAAACAACGGTGGTGGCTTTACATATCATCCAGGTAAGACTAGGATCCCCAAGTGATCCCGGTTTTACTTTATACCCTGAATTGTAAAAATATCTCTTACACTGTTATGAAACCAATACACCACATTTCCTTTTGATCCTACCATCTCTCTTTTGAAGTCAAACCTGGCAGAGAACCTAAATGTCCATGTAATCCAAACAGCTATGGCTGTTTAAAAATAATTGCTTCCCAGGGATCTCTGATTCAGTAATTATTTGCATTAAGTTTTGGATCAGATATTTGCTTATTGGATATGGTGGATATTTGATATTTAAGAAGCATAGATATTGCTATTGATAAACAGAAGAAGGTCTGATAGGATTACATAGGGGAGCATGCCCTGACTCTGCAGCTGAATATGGAAGCTCTTCACTCTCGGCAACAATAACCAGAGAAACTGCTGACATTCTTTGGTTTCGCCGTCCGTCTTCAGGGTTGAATGATGCAGAGTCAATACCATACATATCAATAGTTTAAAGTTAGATATAAATCTTTGTATATTCTCTTGGTTCTAGGTCACTGAGTTTCTACGTTACCTCGATCATCATAATACTTGAAGCCATGTTTGCTCTTGGTTACCTTGGTTTTAATTTTGATAACTTTTACATTTCATTTTCCAATTAACTTTTCAGAAGTAAAATATACCATCCCTTCACACTTGCTATTTATTATGTTATTTAGGGCAAATGACTGATATACTCAGAGCTTTTCAGTCTTTCCTTTATAAAACAGGTATAATGATTCTGCTCTAATGTTTTTCTTTTTTGGGTGATTGCTAAATGAGTAATTATATATATTCTTGGGGCCAGTTTCTGACACATGGTCGGTATTCATAGTCAGTACGTGTTAATGTGCCTCCTTAGTTTCCATTACAAAGGTACTTCTATAAGTTGTAAACAAAGACGAGACAGCAGACTTTCACTGTTTCTTTCACCCTGAGGGAATGAAGAGAGTACAGGGTCTTTTGTTAACCTGGTGGAACAGATATGAACCATAATATTAGATCGCGTAGAGATTTGCAGGTGGCAAGGTGTTCCTGCCCTGTTCCTCATGCAGATCTGACATTTGGATCTAATGTTTTCAGCCTCACTCACCATACCCTGACCTTTCTGTTGCTGTCAAATGGCTCCATTTTATATTCCATAAAGCACACTATAGACATTGGGTCCTTGATGAAGAGTTTTAGGACAAGGGGGCATCAAAAGCCTAAATCTACCCTAACAATTGATGCAATGACTAACTCTCCTACGAATTCATGTCAAGCAGTGGCCCTGCCACGACTGTGCTAGTCCAGAAGCAAAGTCCCTTCAACAACCCCACATTCAATTGGTCACCAAGAGTTGGCTAATTTTCTAATATATGTTGTGCAATCATCAGAGATAAAATAGCATGGCTATTTTATCCAGTCTCTGAAAAAAAGCCTCCTATAGCTCTCAATTTAAAATTTCATGATGGCAAAAAAAAAAAGATGAAACTTCATAATTCTAGAAACTGAAGTCATAATTTGCTGCAGTCTGTGAGCAATTTTCTTTAGTTTCTGAATTAACTGGTTTCGCTTTTTTAAAAGCTGGTTTGAGTTGATCTGATGAACATAATCAATGTCTTGAGGATGCCTTTTTCTCTGAAACAAAACCACGTAGCCGAAAGTTACCATGAAGAGAAGGGCTTCTCCTCACTGTTTGACCCTGTCCTGGTGACGCAGGGTACACTCAGGTTACAGAACATTGTACCTGCTCAGGGGTGTTCAGACATGGCCAGATTTGGTGCTACTTTTTCTACAACCATTCTGAAGCCACAACCCTCAATAGACATCACACTGGAGGTACCAAAGGCAAAGGCCACACAGACACATGCAACTAGGGACAACCCCTAGGCTCCAGAGATGAAGTCATTCAAACCAGCATATCCTAAGCCTGCTCACCCAGCCTTTCCCATTTCTTCTTCTGGAAACCATAATAAATGCTCTTGCTCACATTTCCCTTCCCTCAACCTCCACTTTCTGCCTCCTGGCCAAACCTGGTGCTTCCTGTGGGGCTCCCTTGGGGGGCATGCTTCCTGTTTCCAGGGATCTGTTTGTATAATAATCGTTTTTCTGCAAAATAATCATTTCATGTCTGTGTCTTGTCCCACCCAGTTAAGACAAATCCTGGGCACTCTTAAAACACAGAGACCTCCTCATAGATTTCGCTGATGTGGCTGACCTTTGCAATCCTCCAGTTTTTAACCTCTTACTACTGGTAAGTGTTAATCCCTGCTGGCCTGACCTCCCTTTTGGGCAGGGTCCAGTCACAAGGGCTGGGGCCACTGTGACAGATACACGCCACTAAGCCAAATGGCACAAGTGCAGGATTCTCCCTGTTGCCACCCTCCTTCCATTCTTTCACGAGTAGTTTCAGGCAAACTTGGGGCTTGCGAACGTACCCGGGGGGATAGAAGCACCCATCTCTGTGTTCCAGGAACCCATGTCACTCAAAGTGCTCATTTCCTGGCTCATGGCAGCAACTACAGCGACCTGTCAGGCACAGGGTTTCCATCTTCCCTTAGGTAGACCCTCCTGAGGCAGTTTCCCTCGCTCTGTCTTGTTTGGCTAGAAAAAGGGAAAATGCCACCGCTATTAGGTCACTACTCAAAGTCAAGGGTGTTTTTGTTTTGTCCTGTTGTTTCCCCTTTTTGAATGCCAGTAGGTGATGGAAATGATGGGCACTGATTATTCATTATGAGTTCTGATAACTTTTTAGAAAATATAAGATGGGGCTGCCCACCGCTTATTTAGAATGTGGAAGTACAGTACTTTTGCTTAATCTTCACAGCTTTTGGGGCCTAAACTGCAATTCCAACGTGTCTGGAAAAAATCTAACTGGGTATCCTGCATTCTAGCCTACAAGAAGACTTTCCATTGTGGGGGAATCAAATTTCAACCTCTTACTTAATTTAATTCAATACAGTGAGCCTTAGAGCTACATGAATCTTAAGTACGTAGTTTCTGTTTTTATCAGTTCCCTAGTACCAGAGAAATTTTTAGGGAATTTTTATTTAGAGGTCCCAGGGCATTTTATTCTAAAGTAGGAGAATACAGCAACACCAAATAATTTACTTCTCTAAAGTCACATTAAAATGCACCACACAATTCTTTAATGACTATTTAATCTAATTCTGTAAGAAGTTTGCCCTAATTTCTCTGTTGATATGAGCAGATACAAATAAGATGCTGACTGTTTTCCTGTAGCAAACAACTATTTCTGATTGGTACTAATCTATTCTCCTATTGGGAATGCTGGTGTGGTTCCATGGAACCACTGAAGGTTGCCTCCCTATCACCAACGATGAGAGTTAAACCCAGAAACCAAAAAGCATGTTGCTCCCCTCAAAGTGTTCCCTTCTCCCACATATACACGGCACACAGCAAAGCAATGTCCACAAATAAGGCAACAAATAGCAGAAAATTCCTGGTGGACTGGCAGGACAGAAGTGCAAATTGGACAATTGTGGAGTGGCCCTTGCCAAACAGTATGTGAAACGAACAACCCCCAACTGCTATGCTTTGCTTTTGTGAAAAGATGTTGAGGCTGTTTCACAAACACAAATGTGAAAAGGAAGAAAGGGAACGAGGAGCAGACGAGGGAGACACTAGTATATGGAAAGCTGGCAACAACACATAACTTGTTACTCTTTTAGGGATGAAAAATAGATGCCTTGAAATGATGTGGGGCATCTTCACTCATCTTCGCTATTCCTTCCTTTGGCAGGTCCACACTGCAGCTTGAACAGGTGCAGGTAGATGTTCAGGGCCAGTCTGGCCACGGCTCAGGAGGAGGGTCTGAAGCCTGGTTAAAATGCTTTTAAAAAATCAGCTAAATTCAAGGTTTATAATTTGTAAAGTTATCAGCAAGATAAACTTTTTCTACATGAAATTTTATATACGCACACATATGGGCACTTAATTATCTTTTGGTTTATTTTACTTGGTGGATTTGTTGCTCTGCAAAATGCCTTTGTTGTGGAACACTTTGTGCAAGTGTGCAGTAGCTGTGAAACTTGTAAACCTCTGTCACATCAGTCACAGCGTGGACCTGGGATGTAATGTTGCAGATTGGATAATTAAATGGTATAAACAAAATTTTATCTTCTGTAGATCAGGAATCAACTCTGGATTGAAGAGATCGTAATGATCAGATTCTGCTTAACTTCTGCCTGAGGGAGCCTTGTGGTGGTACTTGCATTTATTTGAGATTTTTTGAACTTCAAGTGAATTATTTCTTTAGTTAAATGGGAATTTGAGGATTGATACTCTTATTTTCCTCAAAACCTCTTGGACCATTCAGATTTTTAACATTTAGGGAAGAAGAAAGCGATTTTGCAGATGAATGAATCACTGACAAATTTGGGAATAATTTATGTTCTCTCCAAATACCCTAGGGTTGCAAGTTTAGTATGTTATCAGTAGGACATTTGTTTATCCCTTGATTATACTGAAGATGTTCTTCAATACCTCAGATAATAGAGTTTCAGAAGGGCAAGGAGATATACTGGCTTCTTCTTTAGCCTACTCTCTGCAGATACTTAGATTTTTGCCCACTGAGCACCTATTTCCCTTTCTGTAATAGCATTTCCATTTTCCTTTATAGAAACACCTTCTTTAAGATTGCCAGATAAAATACAGAGGTCCCAGTTAAATCTACATCTCAGAGAAACAATGGATAACATATTAATCTAAATACAAGGTCTGTCCAGAAGGTATCCAACCATATACTATGAAAAATAGAGACATTTATTGAAGAAAATACAAGATACAAGAAACATTGTACATAGGACAATGATGCCTCAGTCTCCTTCAAAGTAAGCATCTTGGGACCTCTCATAGTTCTCCTAATCAACATCAGCTGCCCCATTGTATTTTTCTGAATCTCATTGATGGTCTGAAATCTCTTTCCTTTCAAAGGTGATTTTAGTTTTGGGAAAAGCCAAAAGTCACAGGGCAGCAAATTCAGGCTGTAGAGGGACCGAGTCACCTGGGTGATTTGATATTTTGCCAAAAAAACTCTGCACAAGACATGATACATGAGTGGGTATGTTGTCATGATAAAGCTGCCAATCACCAGTTGCCCATCCTTCTGAATCATCTAAATAGTCCCCAGAGAGGAATGTTCAAGCTTAATGCCAAATTTGATACAGATTCGTTGTTCTACTTGCTCAGTCATTTTGAATGCAACGGCCACACAGTACACATGCTCACTCAATGGCACCTGCTGCCCCCACTGACTAGTACAGTGAAGTCATCGTTGTTCATGCATGCACAGTGCATTGCTCTCTCCTTGGCTGCCAGGTTACATCGATGTCATGCAAACCATTCTCATTATATTAACAATGGCTGAACTTTTTCTGGACAGATCTCGTATGTCCCAAATATTACATAAGGCATACTTATATAACACAATATTCATTACTTATTTGAATTCAAATTTAAGTAGGCATATTATATTTTTGTTTACTAAATCTGATAACTCTGACTCTTTCCCACTCTCAGTGCATTTGGTTCATGTCAAGCAGGTGATGCAGACTTGCCAGGTAGAGCATGGCTATAGTGATTGATTTAGGGATTAGCCTAAACTAATCCAGGCCTATAAGAGCATGTCTTGGCCCTTTTACTGAGACGTTTAGGAAAGAGAAGCCTTTTTTTTCCCCAATGGGATTATTCAGGAAGCAAACCTAGAATTTCTGGAGAACAACTTGCACAAAAAGCCTGAGGACAGCAGAGTTAAGGACATGGAAAAAGACTAAATCTTGACATCTTTTGAGGTCCTTGATCTGGCTGTGACTGAATCTCAACACATTCCCCGAACAAATAATTTTCTGTTTTACATGAACTCATTTGAATTTAGTAGGCTTTTTGAAGTCTTAGTTGTCTGTTTTAAATTTATGTATACTTACTTCCAACCTAGGAGATCTATAAAAGAGATGAATTGCTCTAGATTTAGGGTATAGTTAGTGCAACATTTATTTATTTGTAAAATTAAATTAGTTCTGGATCGAAACCTATACTCAAAAATTGTTGGAAAATATCACATCTTTGAGACTTTTCATCCTTATCTTTTTTGTATAGTAAAAGAAATAGAGTGAATTAGAAATAGTATTCCATTATATGAACACACCATATTTTGTCCATCCATTTGTCAGGTAATGGACATTTAAGTTCTTTCTGCTTCTTAGCCATTATAGACAGTGCTTCTGTGAAGATTCATGTTCAAAGATTTTTTAAAGATTTTATTTATCTATTCACTTATTTTTAAGAAGAGGGGGAGGGAGGGAGAAAAAAAGGGAGTGAAACATGAATGAGGGAGAGAAACATCAATGCGTAAGAGGTACATCAATTGGTTGCCTCTCGCATGTCCAAGTGGGGACCTGACCTACAACCCAGGCATGTGTCCTGACTGGGAATCGAACTGGTGACCTTTTCGTTCTCAGGCTGGCACGCAATCCACTGAGCCATACCAGCCAGTGCAACATGTACAAGATTTTTCATGGACATGTATTTTTGTTTTTCTTGCTATTACTTGTTGCCCCCCATTGAGCACGGCCATCTTCTGGACCTGGGGCTCCAATACATTACAAACCAAGAATTTTGTACTAAATTTGTTTTTCTGATTTCTTTA
Organism: Macrotus californicus; assembly: GCA_007922815.1. NCBI lineage: Eukaryota > Metazoa > Chordata > Mammalia > Chiroptera > Phyllostomidae > Macrotus > Macrotus californicus. Next base: position 3,260 of record VMDR010034926.1, on the reverse strand, counting down.
ATCTCAAATTCATCCCTTACTTTCAGGAAGACCTCTGTAATTTACTATGTCAATCAAAATGCATAGCCTTCTGCCATCATTCCCAAAATAAAATCCCAAGCACTATGTTTTTTTAAGATTTCCATTAATATGGTTTTTAAACTCCAAATTAACTTATAATGTTTTATTTATTCTGTACAGATATACACAGTAACTCACCCCACCACTTCTTTATTCTGGATTTCATTATTCCAGTTCCACAGAAAATTGTGCTCTCTTACCTGAACCCAGGTAAAACCTTCAGAGGGGAGAGTTCAGAGAGAGGCAGCTGGAGACTCAGGGGGTTGTGTGATGTTACCAAGCACGGAGGAGAGCCCCTACCATACCCTGAACAGTGGTGGGCCTTTCAGGAGGAAACTCAGAATTCCTGAGTTGAACAAGGCATAACACTGCTCCCCAGATCCTTGAATAGATATTCCTTGGATTGTTGCGGGTCTTTGGTTAATTTCCAGAGTTGGGAAAAAGTTGATTTTGACAATTCTGTCATTATTTTCACTGCTTTTATGAAGAAGTGGGTTTGCTGAGGCCCTTAATCTGCCATTTCTGCTGATGTCTTTCTAATGTCCCCAAATCCTGACATAGCCTCCTTTCCCACTAACAATCTGCCACTTAAATATCTTCCATACAAGATTCTGCCAGAGTTGCCCCATTAAAATAAATAGCTGGTCGCCACTTTCTGTCAGCACTGCTCACTTCCTAGGAGACAATCTCCGCTCTTGTCTATGGTTTTTCTGCTTCTCTGCTTACGTTCTCTTTTTCTCTGACATCGGATTCCAAACGTTCAAGCCTTTCCAGTAACACTGCATTTCTCAGTCATTCCTATTAAGCCTATTTTGTTTAAATTCCTGTTCAGCCAACTACACTGCTTCATACCCTTTTATTCCTGAACATTTAACGTCAACATCTATATGCCCCACCAAGTCTTGGTGTAGATGACTCTGTTTCTCGAGGCTGTAGCCCCTGTGCTTTCCACTCTTATGCTGCATGCTTCAAAGAGCTCTTTTCTTCCCCTGATGTCAGCTGCCACAATCATACAAAATGACGTGAATCTCTCCCAGTCTCCTCTGATCTAAACTCAAGTCATGTATCTCTCAAAATCTACATGACAGTTCTGCTTTGATATATCTCCATTAACGCTAACACAACAATATAAATGGAATTCCGATGAAACTGGCACATCTACTGTCACATTTAAGAAACAAAAGGTAATTTTGACATCCAAAAGTATTTCAAAAGTAATTCAAATAGCACAGTCACTAACAACAACAACAGCAACAACAACGACAAAAAACCAAAGAAGATTTTCCTGAATAAAAAACCAAAATATCCCTTCATCAATGTATCTTCTCAGTCTTTTGAAATCATATCATGGTAGCCAACCAAATATTTCTCCCTCTTATTCTCAACCTACCCGCCCCCTCAAACTTTCCCACAAACACATCATATGCTAGATGTTGCTTGTCTCATGGTCTAAATGGTAAATAATTATCTTTCCTTTCGAGTAGGAATCACTCAGATCAGGCTTCTTTATTCTGCTTCTCAGGCATTACCCAAATTCTCTGCAGGAAAGCCTTAGAAGTTAACCAGGCAAAGAAGGAGTTTTTCTTAGAGTTGGAGGGAGGGAATAAATAATGTGAGCAATTACAAATTGATATTATTTTTCTGTTACATCTCACTATTCCAAACTAAATGAGCCTTCCTATTTCCTTCCTCAAATGACACCCAGGCCCTGGTCTCCTTGGTGATTATCATGACATAATCTTTAGGTTTTAAGTGGCTCCTCAAGTCTTCATTGCCACAATTCTGAGGCAATTCTGGAAAAAAGAGTTCCATTGAAGTTGTACTAATGTGATTTAAAAAAATACTACTAATATTATAATAAGGGAGGATATACAAAATAATCAGCCATGGAGAAAAATGTTTTCATCACTATGACCAGAGCAAAACAAGAGGATATTCACTTATATTCAGATTATTCAACATATTACTGAAATATTTACCATGCATTTAACATTTACAAAGATGTTTTTTTTTTTAATTGGCAGCAAAGGAAGATTTAGCAAAGGCTTTTAAAGAAAAGTGGGCTTTGAAGTGGTCTAGGAGGTCCAGAAAACTTCAAGGTCGCGTTGACATATGCCTTGGAGCAGGACGTGTACATTAACACAGGGGACATGCAGTGTGCTACAGGCTTGGGCATGGGAGTGGGAGGAACCGTCATGCATGTCTGGCATGCATGTAGTCATTAGGGAACACTTCAAAAACCTAATGGGAATGGGATAAAATACCAATGGATTGGTAAACTAAAGCCACCCAGGTGGCCATTCTAGGAAGACTGAACATTTTTGGTGAGCTATAGCTAGTAAATATATTTTGAGGAAGATGTTTTCATTTTATATGATATTAATATTTTCATAAATAAAAGAATGTGAAAGGTAGTGGATTTAGTGAGAATAAGAGCTCTTATCTGTGTATAGTTTATTTTACTGATGACTTCAGCTTCTTTTTAGGCAAAATATTAATCATATTTAAATAGATTTCACATGCAAAAGAATAAGTGGAGGAAAATGTCTATTCATCATTTCATTGCACATTAAAAATGAATTAGTTAATATAATATGAATAAATTACTGCTCTTATTGTGCATTAATTAAATATAGTTTCTACTTTTATTTTTGCTCACCTTAATGTTCCTTTCTCCCCTTTCATTCACAAGTCTTGAACATTTCTCTTTGAAATCTCTTTTGTAGAATTTCTATAATGTACATGACTATAAAATTCAGCATCTTTTCCCTTAAACACTGAGAGGTAATGCAGAGACAATAACTGGAATTTAACCAAAAAAGCCTGAAGCAACTCAAAAATCAATGTAGTAGTAGTAGATTTAATCCTCAGATACCAGTATAAGGGCTTCCGAAAGTGTTAAGATAGAGTGGAGTCCAGGTTAGCATGACTGGCTGTGGACAGAAGAAATGTAGAAGGTGGGACATAGACTCAGTCCATCAGATCTCAGAACGCATCTTTATAACAGATCTCCAGAGCATAAGGTCCCTCATCCCAAAGTAAAATAATTTTTATTTGCAAGAAAGTGCCCCAAATTAGGTTAGACAAGGCAGCCCCTTTCATCCGCAAATACTTTATTTGTAGCTCTGTCCCAATGCTCTAGCTGTCCCAATCCCAGCTTTCTGTCTACCTGACTTGTACCTGTCCTTCCAAACTTTGCT
>VMDR010034925.1:0-10919 GCA_007922815.1 Macrotus californicus | reverse complement strand
AGCAAATTTCTGTGTGAGTTAATGGTTATTTTAGAGAACCAAAACATAGATTAGGCATAAAAGACATGCTAACAGCTTTATGATTCTGAATTCAGGCAAGTTAAAAATTGTTGCCAAAGAGAACAGTATTAAGTCATAACTATCTGAAGGCAAGAAATACTTATAATGAATATTGTAATAACATATACAGTACATTACAGTGATTATCAACTTTTGAACTTTTTTAGAAAATAATTTTAATAAGTTAAGAATATAAAAAGGCACAGAAATTTAAAAGAATATTTTAGGGCCATGGAGAAAACTTTACAAATCTGGGCACAAAATAACTTTGCCATTCTATAGAAAGTAAAACAAATCTATATTTTAATTTTACTCATTTGTTATATTTTTCATGTAATAATTTGCAGCTATATATTTTATGTAATAATTTTTGGTAAATGATTTATTAATAAGCCTTTCTATGTATTTTAGGCATAAACAGCATGTAAACATATAAACAAGTAATAAATTTAACGCTTTAAATACCGTTTTAAAATATAATTGTCAGTATTTAAAATAACATTTTTTTTGTTAAATTAACCTTCTTCATAAAACTGCAGTGACTTTACAAACAGAAAATCATGCACATTATCTTGCTTATATATTTATAGTTCTCTATAAGTATTAAACTAGTATAGTCAAGAGTTCATAGTAATTATTGTCTTTCACCAAATTCTCTTTTCATCTGAAACAAACAATATTGAATGTGAACTATAATTGAAAAATTAAATTTTTGAAAAAATTCTGCTTTCTCAGGACACAGATTTCAGAAGTGAGAATGGACAATTTAAAGACCAGAACAAATGTAGCAGGAAAACTCTTGCTAGGCATCTCAAAAACAACAGGACACAGGAGGTATCTAGCTAATAGACTTGCGGTCTTCCTCACTGAGCTGGGGTGTAGATTTTTAAGGTGATTAAACTGAGTTTTCCTTCCTAAGGCACGTTTTTCTGTCTAAATCTCATGGGCAGGAAAAGGGGGAGGGTCCAAGGTTCTTTCTGCACCTTTTGTTTCTTAATAAACAGTTTAAAAATCAATATTCCAACAAGCAGCTTGAGGGTAGAAAATGTCTGGTTCTCTTCACTTCTCATAATCATAAACTTTTAACCAATCCCCTACTGTCTGAAGATCCCCTTTGTAATAAGAATTATTGTAAAGAATAAACAACTTTCTCATTTTCGCTTTGTGAGCCTTTTGTGGGGGCTATATATATATATATATATATATATATATATATATATATATATATATTAATATCTTTCCTCCCACCTTCAAAGTTTTTCTGGCTGAGCTAATAATCAAACTAACACAGACAGATTAACAGGAGAAAATCAAGTTTTAATACAGGCATGTAGGGAATTCACAAATGCATGAAAGTTCCATAAAAATTTCAAAGACAGTGAGACAACATTGGGTGTATATATAAAACATTTTTGGACAAGGGAAAAATGGAGAAAAACAGGATCTTACATTTCAGAAGTGAGAATGGGTGGTTTACAGGTAGTTGAGAGAAAGCTGAACATAAATGGTATGAAAATTCTTGATAAGCAACTCAAAAATAATGAGGCACAGGAGGTATCTAGCTAATAGGCACCTACCTGAAGCCTTCCTATTTACTATACTTAATCCACTTTAGGCGAAGGTGAACATCCTAAGATCTCTTTCCTGAAGCAGATTTATCTGTCTGAATCTCTTGGGCAGGAAGTGGGGAAGGGTCAAAGGTTCTTTCTGAATCTTGTTTCTTAACAGCAGCTTAAAATCAATATCCTGAAAAAGCAGCTTCAGGATGGCAAAACTCTGATTCCCCTCAGCAGTGATCCTTATTTCTACCAAGAGGTAGAACCATTAAAGTTAACTGCTTGTGAGTGATGTATGCAAAAATCGTATACATACAGCTCACCATTAACTTAGGCACCTCCATGCAAGGATCTAAATATGTGTGTACATTTATATTGATTTACATCTCTCCCCCTAGTCATCATGTACTCCCTGGACTTTCCAGGATAACACACTCAAGACAGGTCTGGCTAGCCGGTATGTAAAAAGGATTATTTAGCTGGTTATATAGAGTTAGATTATGATTCTCAAGACCAGCTCAAAGAGAAACAGTTCAGATAGATGTATACATTGCTTTTGACTTTTCCCATTTCCTTAAAATTTAGCACCCGCTTCCATTACCACAATGAAAGCTCTTATCAAAAGATGTGAAAAAGCAACATTAATGTTTATCTTTGGAAACTGAAGGGAAGCAGAGTTTGCTCCCCCAAAATAGGCCTTTTGGAATATTGACTCTTTTAAGCTGGCTGTTTTTACAAAATAAAAACTGAGAAAGAAACTTTGACCTTTCCCATACTTGCCTGAAAGAACTGAGGTAGAGGGCCTGCTCCTGGAAGGGGGTTCTCATCGTGGACAACCGTTGTTTGATAGGAACTCCTGCGTGGGAGACTGGGGGAACCTAGCAGGTCTCATGTGATCCACATCCTCTCTGCGTCCCATTGTTAAAGAATGCCTAGAAAACTTTTGTTTACCAAATGTTTGCTTTACTCTCTCTATGAAAATTGCCTTCCTGCCCTTTGAGGTCCCCACTATTCCCCCTTCTCCTTAGCTCAAGATGTCATAGAAGCCTTAAGTGCCTAATCTGTTCCTGGGTCTCATATTCTAATGGAAACCCCAAATGTACATACATAATAAATTTGGTCACTTTCTGCTGTTAGTCTGTCTCATGTTAATTTTCTTATTAGTCTAGCCAGATCTTAGAATGGTGACAGGGAAATTATTTTTTCACCCCACAACACCATTTTGGAGTATTTTGGCATCTTCTGGTGAAATTTAACACCTTTCAAATAATACTGAACATGTTTTCAGGTAGATTGGTGGCTCCTGGCATCTTAATTAAGAAAAAAATAGTTTATAAGCACATCCTCTGAGAATTCTAGCACTAACTGATAATATCCCAATCACAGAAGATAATCTAAAACCTTAAGTCAAACCAAAATGCCAAAGGACAGTTTGATGAAATAAGGATAGAATGTAACGTCTTCCCATGAGACATGGATCCAGAGAGCACTCAGGTGCGCAGGGCGTCCCTCCCTGCTGAGCCAGAAAGCAGACTGTGTCCCAGAAGTTGAGAGTGACACAGCTCTTTGCTCTTGTTCTCAGAGCTGGCCTGGTAACTGCCTGGGAAAACACAATTTAGGAAACGTCATTTGACTGTCCTCAGAAAGACATCATTAGTTAATTAAACTGTAGCTATTTAAGTACCTATAACAAGTAATGGGAATTTCAATTCCGCTGATAGAAGGTATGATTTATAATGAGCCTTGCCACCAAATGATTCTGAAGGTGAAAAGCTAACCATTAAACTGTGAGTTTGAAGCTGCACATGAGAGCAAGGAGAACCAAAACACAGAGAAGTGTGAGAAGTAAGGAGCCCAGCCTGTAAGAATGTTAGGCTCAATGAGGGGCCATCTTTTCTGTTTGCTGGGATTGAAACAGGAGGCAGGAATTTATTCCAGGAAGGAGGCATTATTTTGTTTCTCCACATTAATAAGAGATTCAAAGGAGAATGCATGTTTTTTTAAAAAATATTGCTAGAAGGTTCTGCATCCTTCCTCTAGGAAATGTCAGCAGGAACTGTAATTTCTTAGAGATATTTATTCAGTAACATAAAATGACTAGGATCAGTGCTCCTTGGCCTCATAACTCTTTTAGACCATTCTCTTCCCTCTGCCATTAAAACCCATCTTTATGTTTGAGATGTTTATATACCACCCACTTTCTATACCAAAGCTTTCAGTCTTTTCATTCTATAGACAAACCATTTATTTGTCAAGGTAGTTAACAACTTAACTACCTTAAGTCCTTAGAGTCAACTGCCACACCCCAGGACACTTCCTCCCTTTCTTGAAGAATTTTGCATTGCCATCAGTCACTCTCTACATTCTGCCTGTCGTGACCCGTAGGGATGCCTGTATTCACTTAATCTTCCTATGGTAAGTAGTCATGATCTTCCTCGACTGCCTCTCCTCTACTAAACTTGAACTTGTCCTCCGCCCCATTGATGATCATACCGAAAACTTTCCCGCTGCCACTGGTCAAAACCATCCCCAATCTCAAGTTGAACTCACTGTCCTTGCTGTTCACTTAATTCTGTACGAACAACAAACATCCTTCAACCCCACAAGGACTCACGTGCCTTTCGTTGCTGATCATACCACCTTTTTTCCTGACCCCTACTTTCTCATGCTTTCCAATGCTTCCTTACACAACATAGATTCTACAATCAATTTGATATCTTCAATTATTATATTTTTAACTTTATTTTATCATACTCATTTGGACTGGTCTTAACTACCGATAATGCTGCCACAGAGGCATAATCCATCCCTCTAATCTTTGTTTCCCCCACTTCCTGAAGGATCTTTTTTCCCCATCCTCACTCTCAGATGATGATCTCATTCCCTTGTTGACAAAATGCTATCAGTTAGCAGAGACCTTTTGCAAGGTCTCTACCCACACTGCCTACCAACCTCCATCCTCATAAATCTGCCTCCCCTTTTATTACTGTAGATGGCTTGGTTTTGCTCCTGGTTTAGGCCACCACTTGTGTGCAAAGAATTCATTTCCTCTACCTTCCCTTTGCATCCTCAAACTTTCCCTTTCTATTGCTTTATCCCATTCAGCATACAAGCATGTTGATTTTTTCTGTATGGATATGTAAAGATCTGTTGGCCCTATCTCTAACAATTGCCTCATTCCTCTGCAGTCTTTTATAATAAATTGCCTCAAGTCTTCTACGATCACTATCTCCGATACTTCTCCCTTTTCTTTTATAACCTCTCTAATCAGACTTTTGCCTCCACCACTCCCTGTAAACTGATTTTCTCAAGTTCATGTCTGACCTCCATATTGGTAAGTCCATGATCAATTCTCAGTATTCACAATACAATACAGTAAGTGGCCAAGTGGCCATGTTGCTTGATTTGCCTGGGACAATCACTGTTTATAGCTATTGTCCTACTGCAGGTATTAATAATGCCATTATTCATGCTTAAAATTGTCCTGGTCTTTAAAAAATAGAAGAAAAGCAAATAGTCCCCCAAGATTTTGGAAGAAGCAGATTTATCAAGGCCTTCTGTTCTGGTTAACAGTACTTCCCAAACTTGCTGTAAAACAATTCTATGAACCTTCTGGATAGATGTATTAACAAGTATTGTTGCAGAAAGTACCAGGTCCCAGTGGTTACTGAGAAGCTGTGCCACCTTAGACAGTCATTTAGTATCTCTCGGCCTTCTCTGGGCTTTCTTTTAACACCAAGTCAGCACCTGCGGATAAGCCACCCAATCTCTGGGCTGGGCACTGCCGTAGATACAGTGGACCTAGCAGGGAATAAAAAAGCTTCTGCATTCATGGAGCTTGGATCCTAGTGGGGGAGAAGGAAAATAAGTCAGCATGCAGATATGAGGGTAGATAATGGTAAAACCTATAATGAAATTAAATCTAAGATGGGGGACAGGGGGGTGTAGTGATGGTGTGGGGGGAAAAAGAAATAAGGAGACCTGACACAATGGGATAACCAGTCAACATGATGCTAGATAGGCAAGTACATTCCAGCAGTGCAATGAAAAATGAAAAAGTCCTCGGTAGGAGCATTGAAGAGGAGCAGCATTTGTCACGGCAAAATATGCCTCTTTGGCATAAGGATTATCTTGAACTGTTTTTTTTGTTGTTGTTGTTTTTTGTTTTTTAAATAGCAGACACCAGACACCAAAGAATCTTTGAAAACTGAGAAGTCACCCTTTTGTAAGGGATTTTTACATTTGTAAGGGAAATCTCCATTAATTAGGGTGTCTTCCTCTTTGTACCAGGGAGAGAAGGATGACTCTCAGTCTCTAAAAACCCTTATCAAAGGAGAAGGCATGACCTAAATCTGCATAACAACTTTACCCTTGTTTACTGTGTGTTTTCTGGTCACTTCCCATAGCTGACTCCCCACCCCCAACACTGTCTTTGGTTTTTAGCTGGAGATGGCATTTAAGGTAATGGTTTGGACCCTTTGGGGAAGTTACTCAGTTAAACCTAGCAGGGTAGAGGGGAGGTGATTGGTTTCTCTCTTATCACGCGCTTGGTAACGTAGCCGAGACAATCAAGGGTCCAGGATGATGGGAGCCTAGAGTATTTGGAGAGGGAAAGAGTTTAGGAGTCAGACGGAAAGTCAAGCACCCCTGGAAACTTCATGGCAAGGAAAGGTTTCAGGGTAGGAGTCTTCAGATGGTGCATAACAGGGGTTTATTCAGGCAGCTTGGCAAAGAACAAACTGTAGAGATACAGAGTGACTATTTGGGGTATTCTGGTTTTAATTTGGGTTACAGGTACCGGTAGCTTAAAGGGGAGTGGTAATGATAGAATTTTCTGCACATCATAGAATTCTGAATGTAGTTCCTGATAAATTTGATGTATGTTCTGAGAGAACATGAGAAGACAAATTTTTACTTTGAGTAATTGTTTATTTTATTAAAACAGAGAATACTGAGGAAAAAACCAATTTCAGACTCAGGGTTGGAAAGACAGGAATTGCAGTTTAGTTATGTAATATTTTAGTGATTTTTTTTCATATCCAAATGAGAATTTAAGTAGGTAATCCACAATATGTTTGGGGAAAAAAATCAGGACAGGTAATCTTAGTTGAGAGCATGTTTCCCTGCCACGACTGATGGAGGTATAACAGGGCCCCTGATCCATCTTCCATCTACTGTTTCCTAACTCCCCTCCCTAGTTTTCTTCTTGAAAACTCTGTGAAATAGGGAGCTCTCTAACTCTTAAAAGATTCTAGTTTGTTCTGGGACTGGATGAGTAGCTAGATTTTTTTTTTTGTCTTTTAATTTGAATCAAAATTTGATTTCCTGAAATATTCATTCATTGGTCATTATTCAGTCTTATGAAATATACAGAAAGTTCACATCAGAGACTTTAGATTTAGAACATACGACATGGTAATTACTTCTGTAAAGCTTCTCTGTTCTGTGTTAGATATTCTCCCTTCTAAATGATTCACGGTTCACTTTGTAATTGGCTTTCTAGGCCCACTACTACCTTATTCTTCCTCTTATAGATACACTGATCGTTTGCAATGCCCCTTGCAGAGCACGTATTTCGGAATGAGACAAACACAGGCCTTCTCATCACTCACTCTGAGCTGAAAGTGAAGCAGGTGTCCAGGTACTGTGTCCCCCTCCTCCATCCTGTGTGTTTCATGGAGAACAGGCCTGTAGTATTTGAAAGAAAACAATGAAAATTAGAAGCAATATTTTCTATTAACACAATCAATTTTTGTTTAATTCAAGATGTATACTTTGAATTGTAACTGAGAATGAAATCCTTGAGGCTGATACTCTCTGGTATATACTGATAAAAACTATTCTAATTAGTACAATTTATAAATGCAGGGGTTTGTGTGTGTGCGTGTGTGTGTGTGTGTGTGTGTGTGTGTGTGTTTCTGAATCTGAAATTGACTTAAAACCTTTGCCCTATTAACCTGAACTTCCGTTATAAAATAATTAAACACAAACAGTTGTGGATTGTTAGTAAAAGATAAAAAACAATATCTCGTGTGCAGAAGCAACAATTGAAGATTTGGAATGACTATATTTAATTGCCTAAATTAAAAACAAACTACTGTTGTGTCCTTAAAAGCATTTCTTGTCATGTAAAGAACAGGGACCACAGGAGATGTTCTGCACTTTGACATCAGTAAAATGCTCGCTAAAGTGTGTCATGATATATGACCCAGAAAATTGGCTTAAATTGACTTGCAAAAGGACACAGTGGCATGGGTTAGAAAGTAGCTAAATTATGAGAAAGATCAATGATGATTACAACGGTAGCCTCTCTATGTTTCAGGTCCCAATGTATAGTTAACCTTCTGATCAGGGATATTCTCATCATTGCAATCTGCAAATGTAGTCACTTAGCAAGTGTCTGATTCAAACCGGTGCTCAGATTAGCTGTATGTTGCATTAAATGACCACAAATGATCTGATAGTCTTTCCAGCAAGGCATGGAGTGTACAGCCCCTCCCCGTGAATGTGAGCAGGCTCTGTGTGACTGCTTAAGCAATAGACTACAGAAGTGACCTTGGACTATTTCCCTGGCCTAGGACTAAAATCTTCCATTCTAGTCTCCTTACTGTTTGTTCCTTTTGGGAATCTCACCATTCCACTGTGACAGGCCCAAATTCCACAGAGAAGGCATGTGTGGGTCCTCCAGGCCACAGAGTGGCTGAGCCTCCAGCTCCCAGCATGTGTCCACTGCCAGCCTTGTGGAGAGAGTACCCAGCCCCATAGACCTTTGCACGATGCCTGCCCAAGCCATCATCTGAAGACACCTGCATAAAGATCCCCAGCAGGAAGTCCCCTGCTGACTCCTGCAACCCAGAGAAATATGAGTGATTATAACAAATTGGGGGGGTAGGAGTGGTTGTCCCACAGCAATAGATAACTGTAATAGCCTTTAACTGGGGACAAATGTGTTATTTAAAACAGAGCTGTAGTTTTTCAGCAAAAGATGCTCTCATTTTTACATTAGAAGGCAAACACTGGATATTGAGATAAAATCTACAAACAAATGTGATTCCTACTCTCTCAAAAAATCATTTGTAAATTTTTTAAATTTCCTTTTTCAAGTCAGTGGAAAGGGGAGAGTTTTACTGTATCTATTCTACTGTTTGTATAGTCTGATTTAAGGTGGATATTTGGCTATATGTTAATAATATCTAGGATATTATTAAAGGATAATAAAATTTATTTTTATTATTTTATTGGTTTTAGATGATATTAGTATATAGCTCTCAGATTATATTTTTAACAACCATGCTGAGGTTAAGCTATATTTTTAGTTAGAAAAAGAATTCTGAAACACATCAAAATATTCTTTGTAAAAATACAGCATTCACCGTTTCACAGAGTAAGCGTGATAATGGTGAAGTAATATCTAACACGGGAATGAATAGTCTTTTTAGCCCTTAGCAGGCACTCAAAAACTACCTGTTAATCAACTGATTGATGGGTTGGCCTACATAAAAAGGTTCCACGTCATGAAGACAGACAACTTTGTACATCTCTGGTTACATCCTGCATGCAAGGAAATGCTTCAGGCTGCAAGGCATTGACATTTATATAAATCAACACCTGGAGGACTCTTTTAAGTCTTTCCATTATCAATCTTTATCTAACTCTCTGACAGTTCATGTCATGGTATTAAACATCCCAGCACAACCTGGGCCTGGACTGTGGACATGGTAATTGATTTAAGATGGCCTCCAGTTGTTTCGAGAGAAAAAAGAAAGAATTGAGTGAACTTGTGCTTTGTTTTCAGCAACCATAGCAAACATTCATGAGGATGAAAATGCCACCATTTAATCACCTCATAATACTTTCAGAACTAATTTAGCTTTTCTTTTGGCAAAATATTTAAAATAAAGAATAACTGGGAGAGAAACCAGACACTTCAGAGAGTGCGAACTTTAAAGTTGTCACCTGCATTAAAAATAAACGAACAAACAAACAAACAAACCTTTTGTTTTTTCTTTCTGTCTACTCTAGAACTGTGATCAGCTAGAACAATCCATTACTGACTCCAGCTGGGACTCAGGCCCACATCGCAAATCACCACCTTATCAAGACTCCTTACCCTCTTTTATGTGTGCCTCTTTGCTTTAAAAAAAGAAATGAGTTTGAAAGAGAGAGGGCATATACAGGAAGTTAGCCTGGTGGGATGGATGAGGAAGGGAATCATGTGGGAATGTCAGAAATAGACGCTTTCTTGGCACTCCTTGGCTTTGGTGTGTGTGGGATTTTTTACTCTATCCACCAGAGTAAAAAGGACTCAAATAAAATTGGAATGAAAGGGAGAGTCTCTTCTTCTGATGTTTCCTGTATCCCAAAATAAAATGAACCAGAGGGAAAATAAAATAGATATTCTTTCTGCTTTCTTTATATACCTTTTTTCTCAGTTGCTTTTTAAGCCACTGCTGGTACTGAACCTTGTGTGTGCATGTCTCTGTGCATGCATGCACATGTGTGTGGGTGTGTGTAGATGCATGTGAAAGTATTCTTTAAGGCACTTTAACCCTCAAGTTCCAAAATGTGGACAGGTTGTGGAAGGGTACCGAATTGAGAAACATTTGGCAGAAGACTTTGTTCATACTTTATCTATTAGATCAGTGGTCCCCAACCTTTTTGGCACCAAGGACTGGTTTCCTGTTAGATGGTGGGTGGTGGGGTGAGGAGTAGGGAGAGTGAGGGGGGATGGTGAGGCACACACGGGAGGCAGAGGTCAGTGCTCAGGTGAGCTTTGCTGGCTTGCCCATTGCGGAAGGGGCGGGGAGAAGAGAGGGTTCCGTATGGTCTGCAGACAGTCAAGATAGTGCGCTTGACTGTTTTGGAATGTTTCCCTGTCTGCTGGATGCTCTATCACAGTGTTTACTGGCCTAAGCAAGGCAAAAATGGATCTGGAAAAATGAAACATCGTAGATCTTCTGAATATCAAGGTTAAAAAAATGTTTGAGACATCCAGGCCTAAAAAGTAAAACAATTTTAGGACCCAAAATTTCACTGGTGGAGTTTATCAAACATTCACATTATCAATCTCTCACAAACTCTTCCAGGGAAGAGAAAATGAGGCAATACTGACTAGTTTATTATATGGGGCTAGTATCACTTTGATACAAAAATGTAAAAAATATATTAAAAGAAAGGAAAATTCCAAGTCAACTTATTTTCATCTAGAAATACCTAAAGTGGATACCACTAGGATTTGTTAAGATATAGACACTATTAAGAATTTTAAAAAATGTAGAAAGATATATTGTGTTCATAGATTCT
>VMDR010034924.1:0-10921 GCA_007922815.1 Macrotus californicus | reverse complement strand
CAGCTGGAATCAGAAATCTCCGCAATGAAGGGGAGCTGAATCTTAGAAGAAGGCCTAAATAAGATGGTTCTAACAGCCCTTAGGTAACTGTAAAGAAAGCACAAATTTTCACTAGATGAAAGCATTCTGTAATTAAGACCTCAGAATGTTTAGAGAATTATGTAATATAAGATTCAATATACTTAGAGGATAAAATAAACCAAAAGTTATATGCAATATGTGTTCACAACAAAAAAAGAAGGAACAACAAAACACTGACATAAGAAGGCAAACTACCATAATTGAAAGTCAACAGAAACAATAAATAGCAGATTAGATGTTGGCCATTGTAAATAATGCTGCAATGAATGTAGGGATGCATATATTCTTTCTAAATGGAGTTTTGGGATTTTTAGAACATATTCCCAGAAGTAGGGTTGCTAGATCAAATAGCAATTTCATTTTTAATTTTTTGAGGAAACTTCATACTGTTTTCCACAGTGGCTGCACCAATCTGCATTCCCACCAACAGTGCACAAGGGTTTCCTGTTCTCCACATCCTCACCAGCACTTGTTTGTCGATTTATTGATGGTAGCCATTCTGGCAGGTGTGAGATGATACCTCACCCCTATGTTCCTAGCATAAATCAATAGATTTTCCAGACAGAAATACAACAAGGAAACAACAATCTTAAATGACACACTAGATCAGACAGATTGAAATTATATATTTAGTGATTTCACCCCAAAGCAGAAGAATAAACATTCTTTTTCAAGTACACATGGAACATTTTATAGAAGAGACCACACGTGAAGGCACAAAACAAGTTTCAGTAAATTTAAGAAGATAGAAGTCATATCAGTCATTTTCTCTGTACAAAATGGTTTGAAACTACAAATCAACAACAAGAAAAAAATTGAAGAGCACACAAAAACATGGAGGCTAAATAATGTGGTATTAAACAATGAATAGATTAACAATGAAAACAAAAAAGAAATAAAAAAATACCTTGAAACAAGCAAAAGAATGCACACAGCAGTGCAAAATATATGTGGAATAGCTAAAGCAGTCCCAAGAGGGATACTCATAGCATTAAAGGTCTACCCCAAGAAACAAGAGAAATCTCAAATAAACAATCTAACTTTACATTTAAAGAGTCTAGATAAACAACAACAAGCAATGTTCAAAGTGTGTAGAAGAAAGGAAATAATAAAGATTAGAGTAGACATAAGTGAAATTGAGTCTAAAAAAATATTTCAAAAGATAAATGAAACGAAGAGGTGGTTCTTTGAAAAGATATTCAAGATTAAGAAACTTTTAACCAGCCTCAACAAGAAAAAAAAGTGAGAGGTCCCAATTAAATAAAATCAGAAATGAAAGAGGAGAAGTAACAACTGACACCACAGAAATACAAAAGATCATAAGAAAATATTTTAAGCAACTATATGCTAAAAAATTGGACAATCTGGAAGAAATGGATATGTTTATATACAGGAATATACAAACTTCCAAAAGCGAATCAGGAAGAAGCAGAAAATCTGAATAAACCAATTACAACTAATGAAATTGAAGCAGTAATATAAAAACTCCTAACAAACAAAAGTCCTGGACTGGATTGCTTCACAGATGAATTTTACCAAACATTCAAAAAAGAACTAACACCTATCTTTCTCAAATTATTTCAGAAAATTCAAGAGAAAGGAAGACTCCCTACCTCATTTTATGAGGCCAGCATTACCCTAATTCCAAAACCAAACAAATATCCTACAAAGAAAGAAAATTATAGGCCAATATCCCTGACGAATATAGATGCTAAAATTCTCATTAAAATATTAGCAAACCAAATCCAGCAATACATTAAACGGATCATACGGCATGATCAAGTGGGATTTATTCTAGGGATGTAAGGTTGACACAGTATCTACAATCAATAAGTGCGATCTATTACATAAAAGCCAAGCATAAAAAAACACATGATCATACTAACAGACGCAGAAATAGCATTTGGTGAAATTCAACACCCACTTAGGCTTAAAAACTCTCAGCAAAGTGGCAAGAGAGGGAACATATCTCAACATAATAAAGGCCATATACAACAAAACAGCAAACATCATAATCAATAGGGAAAAATTGTGTTTCCTTTAAGATCACTCATATTCAGTGTAGTACTGGAAGTCCTACACACAGCAATCAGTAAAGAAGAATAAAAGATATTGAAATTGGAAAAGAAGAAGGAAAACTGTGATTATTTTCAGAGGACATGGTACAGTGTATAAAGAAACCCAAAGATTCCACCAAAAAAATATTTTAAAATGATAGATGAATTCAGTAAAGTAGTGGGGTACAAAAGAAGTATCAAGAAATCAGTTGTATTTTTATGCACCAAGAGTGCATTATCAGAAAGGGAAACTAAGAAAAACAATCGCATTCACAATTGAAAAAAAATTAAAATAACTTAGAATAAATTTAGCCAAGGATGTAAAAAACCTGCACTTGGAAAATTATAAGAGACGGAAGAAAGAAATTGAAGAAGATAAATAAATTAAAGCATATACCTTGTTCTTGGATGAGAAGAATTAACATCACTAAAATAGCCGTACTAAACAAAGCAGTCTACAGATGCAACACAATTCCTATCGAGATACCCATGGCATATTTCACAGAACTAGAACAAATATTCCAAAAGTGTACGTGAAACCACAAGAGACCGTAAGTAGCCACAGCAATCTTGAGAAAGAACAAAATTGGTGGAATGACGCTACCTGACATCAAGCTCTACGACAAGGCCATTGTAACCAAAACATAGCACTGGCATAAACACAGACATACATATCAATGGAACAGAATAGAGAACCCAGAAATAAACCCATTCTTTTACGGTCAATTAATATTTGACAAAGAGGACAAGAATATACAATGGTGAGAAAATAATCTATTCAATATATGATATTGGGAAAGTTGCACAAATACATACAAGAGAAATGAAACTACACAACCTTACACCAAACACAAAACTAAACTCAAAGCAGATTAAAGACTTTTAAATGTCAGACTTGAAAACACAAAAATCTTAGAAGAAAACATAGGCAGATAAATCTTATATATTTCTCATAGCAATATTTTTTTCTGCTATATCTCCTTGGAAAAGGGAAAGAAAAGAAAAAATAAACAAATGACACTACATTAAACTAAAAATTTTTCACAGGAAAGGAAATCATCAACAAATGAAAAAACAAACCATGGAATGGGAGAGCGTACATCTAATAATGGGTTAATACCCAAAATTTATAAAGCACTTATACAACTTAAAACCAAAAAAAACCCCAAAACAATACAATTAATAAATGGTCAAAGGAACTGAAGGACACTTCTACAAAGAGGACATACAGATGGCCAATTGACATATGAAAAGATTCTTAATGTCATTAATCATCAGAGAAATGCAAATTAAAATTACAGTGATATATCACCTCACACCTATAAAAATGGCTATTAATAAATTAACAAGTAATTGTTGACGAGGATGTGGAGGAAAGCTAATCCTTGGGCACCGCTGGTGGGAATGCAGACTGTTGCAAACACTGTGGAAAACAAACAGTATGGAGGTCCTTTAAAAAATTAAAAATGTAGCTGCCTTATAACATAGCTATTCCACTTCTGGGAATATATCCTAAGAAACTCAAAACTCTAATTTGAAAGAATATATGCACCCCTATGTTCATAACAGTGTTATTTACAATAGTCAAGATTTTGAAGCAGTCCAAATGCCTATCAGTAGCTGAGTGAATAAAAAAAACTGTGATATATTTACACAGTGGAATACTACTCAGCCATTAAAAAGAAGGAAATCTTACCTTTTGCAACAGCATGGATGGACCTGGAGAGTATTATGTTCAGTAAAATAAGCCAGTCAGGAAAGACAAATATCATATGATTTCACCTACATGTGAAATCTAATGAACAAAATAAGCAAATAAACAAAATAGACATAAACTCATAGATACAGAGAACAGACTGACAGCTGTCAGAGGGGCTGGGGAGTTGAGTGACTGGATGAAAAATGTAACGGGATTAAGTAAACGAAAAAAGTCATAGACACAGACAACAGGAGGTGGGGGAAGGTAAAACAGGGTAAAGGAGAGATAAATAGTGAGGGAAGACCTGACTTTGGGTGTTGAACACACAATATGAAATACAAATGATGTATTTAGAATTATACACTTGAAACCTACATAATCTTATCAACCAATGTCACCCCAGTAACTTCAATAACATTTTTTTTTAAAATTTCATGACATTGCTTATAATAGCAAAAAATCCCATGAAAACAATTGATGTGTCCTTCAGCAGGAAAACAGATCATTAAATTATGATATACTTAAACAAAGAAATATTATTTAACAGTGAAAATGAGTAAACTATTGGAAAAAATCAATGAATCTTAGAAATATCATTTTGAAAGATAAAAGAAAGACTTGGGTTAATGATTATAATATCATTTTTATGAAGCTAAAACTGTAACACTAAATTGTTTAAATTTTAAATGATATGCATACATAGTAAAACTGTTCAGAAGAAAAGAAAAAGGGATGCTAAATCCAAAATTCATAGTCACGGTTATCCCTGGGAAGACGCCATGCCATAGTCTTAGAAAAGAGCATGCAGGTGTTCTTAAGTCTGGTAGTGGGTTTATGTCTATTTATTTTATTATTCCTCACAATTTACCCAAATATATTATGCCTGTATCCAAAACTACATATTGCAATCTGGAAAAAAGAGCTGAACAATAACCCTTTAGTAGTTCAAGGTTTTAAAACCTGAGATTCTACTGAGGTAGATGCTAACACACCCTTTTTAATTTCCATGAAGTGAGTGACAGATGGCAAGGGAGAGGCATGCAGGAACTTTTTGTCGGGTTTGTTGGATTCTGAAAGAGTTACAGTGGGAGGGTATGTCTCCCGAGACGCTTTAGTGTGGGTTTGACAGTCACATGTTTTCTGTGGTTTAGGAGTGGTCTTGTTCAAAGACTGATGTTCAAGTGATGCGTTCAATGACCTCTTTGATCCTCTTTAGCATATGGTCCTTGGTATTTCAGTCTGTCCTCTTCTCTGGGTCTCGGCAACAGTATGGCTTCACGCCCTGTCTGGGTCTACCTTAAACAGTCTGCCAGGAGAGATGTAGACGTTCTATTTGCAAGTGAATGGTATCTCTTAGACAAAACATTCATTAGAGGAGGCCTATAAATCTAACAAACTAAACTACTAACCCTGGACTTTGAACTTTTCACCTTTTCAAGGAATGTTAGTGTCCATAGGGACTAAAGGGAGGGCATGCAAACAAGTCCATACTATGCATTTTTATGTTAAAGAGTCTATGTGATGTATTTATCAACAAAAAATTTAAGAAATATGTGTATCACAGCAAATATATATATTACTAAATATATGCATATGAATATTATACATACATATATATGTACATTATGTACACATATGCATATTATACATACTCACAAAAATATACATGAAAATCAATTTCTAAAGACAATCCTAAAACTTCCAAACATAGTTTTAAGCAAAGTGATAATATCTGTATTATTGATCTCTTCGTGGCCCCTCAGCAGTATCCTGGTCAAGGAAGCTGATGACTCAGATGCCCAGTTCGCAGGGATGCTGCAGGTGCAGCCCAGCTCCGTCTCACTCCAGCCACAGCAGGGGGCTTCAGCACCTGAAACCAGCCAAGTGCTTCTCACTTAGGTCTGTACAGAAGTATATGCTACATTACCACACTTATTCACAAGCTTATACTTCAAAACAATTTGAGGTGGTGGTACACAAGCACCTTAATACTAAACGTTTTAGGCTCATCAAACCAATTCAATAATCTCCCTCTCCACACCCTCCACTAGGGCAATGCACATTAATATATATCTTCACTTTGTATAGGGTATTTTCATTTTGTGATTTAGGGTAACTTAAGGAAATTATTTTGCTTTGATTTTTTTTTCTTTTGGAAAAGTTTTGGAAGTCTTTGAATATCTGCTAACAAACAGAACACAAAACTAATTTGTTTTTTAAGGAGAGGAAATTCCATCTCTTTAGAAAACATCTCATATATAATTTGGGGTGGAAGAAGGAGGGCATACTCAAAGAGAGCTTTCTTTTTTCTTTTAAGATTTTGTACTTGTTTATTTTTAGAGAGAGGTGAAGGGAGGAAGAAGGAGAGGGAGAGAAACATCGATGTGAGAGAGAAATGTTGATTGGCTCCCTCCCATACACGTCCCATCTGGGACCTAAGCCCCGACCCAGGCATGCGCCCTGACTGGAAATAAACCAGTGACCTTATAGTTTTCGAGACGATATACAACACCCTGAGCCACACTGGTCAGGGCGAGAACTTTCTTTTTTTTCCCTATTCCAATAGAAGATTTTTACAATAACAATACATTCATGCTTTTGTGGTGTCCTTTAAAATGAGTAAATAAAAATGGAGTAAAAAAGAAATCATCGAAATGAAACGAGACATGAGCGGGGTATATAATATAACACACATGACTACAGTTTTCGGTTTTCAAGGCAAATGTCTGCATTTGATCTGCCACTGGAGTCTCCCAGCAAACATCAGCTTCGCCCCGTTTTATCCCCACTGTCAAAGCAGCAACCAGCTGCGAGACAGATTCCCACCCAGACAGAATGCAGGTGAAACATCAAGGCAGAAGAGCCCAGTCAAAAAAAAAGGTATGTGGAGTTGAGAGAGTTTTAGAAAATTTTATTGCAAGAACACATGTGTTAGTGTAGCAGATGGAAGCAATTATGGCAGGAAAACTTTGCCCTATCCTGAAAACCAAATTCCAACAGTGTGAGCTCAGGCTAATGACTATCCTTGAGGACAAGTAAAATCAGACCACAGTGAATTCTGAAGATCGACTTCGCTTGCGTCAAGTCGTAATCTGCACTGCTAAAAACTCATCAAAACTTGGTATTATCTCTGCCTCGTTTCGAAAAGGATGTGACCTCAAACTCAGCCATCTAAAATTAATATGCTTCCCTGTAGCCTCTGTTAAAAACTTCATCTGACACCGGCATTTTATAGTCTGACTTGTAGGAGGTATAATTATGATTGCTAATGAATAGCATAACTATTCCAGACAAGAGGGAAACTTGCTTTGTTTTGGATATTTCTGTGCATGTAGTCATTTCTGAAATCTTCTCTTTGAAGGAGATGGGCAAATACCTGACAATACCTTAATGGTTACTCTCAAAAAAACCTGGCTGGTGGTGATTATGGATGTATAGATGTGTGTTTGTGTTACAGTGATATAGTTCAGTTATCACAGGTGTTCAACTCCTTTGCTCTCACAGAAACACTGGCTGAAGGATTTACTAAAAAAGGAGAAGGACTAGAAAAGCATAAAAATTCAGGGCTGAGAATGAATGAAGTAAATTGCTCAGTTTCTGAAATCCTCTTCTATTAATATGCACAGGTTTACTTCCTATTGAAAAATGAAATAATTTGGATATTTAAGATTTGACTTTTAAAATATTTTGTTATTCTAAGCCATGGAATGAATGATGATGTAAGCAAATATAGTATTTGTTTTAAGCTATTTAGTTAAAGAACCAGGCCAAATTCCAAAGGTGGTTCAGACAGTCCCGCTAGCTTATTGCATGTGTACAGCTGGGAAAATATGTGCACACGGCATAGCAGAAAGAGCACAGACCAAAAGTCAGAAAGCGTGGCTTCCATTCCTGGCTCTTCCATCCATCAGGCTTGTTACTTTGAACAAGTTCTTACTGACCATAGGCAAAGTGGGAAGAATAATACCTGACCTATCTATTTCATTAAGTTAATTAAATATGGAAATGAGAAAATACATTTGAAAGTATAAGTGGAAATGTGTTTGCCTAGGTGAACCAAGCAAGTACACTCTCCCTTAGGTGAGTAAATCTGTAGCTCTCATTTTCTGCTCTACTTAATCAGGACCTCTAGATAATATCATCTGTTTTATTTGGGTCCACCAAGTTAGGTTAGCATCTCTTATCAAGATCTGAATCAACTCTTTAGAATGATTTGTAAATACATATGTTCAACAAAGATAATTGCTGGAAAGAAGCAAACCCTTACTGTTTAACTCTATTGAGTTTATTGGTAATTGATTTACTCATATACTCATTAGTTGAGCAAATAATTCAAAGCACTTGACACCTTGTAATGTCATGCTAGATACTAAGGCTACAGCAATGAGGAAAATAGGGTGATCATACTGAAGTCAGATCAGACGGCTCAACAGAAGCTGGGGATGAGGAGGAAGGGATGAGCACCGTCAAGGAAATGTCCAGGCTTGAGCATCCAAGGTTCTCCCATGGGTTGAAGAGCCTCAGATTGAAGTCATATAACTCTAATGAGAAGGCAGAGATTGGTGTTCTCGGCTACCAAACTGAAAGCATGGAGAAGTTAACCGTGGAATGCAGTGCCATCCTCCCCCTTTGTAACCAGCAGCCCCGCCGACTAGCATCTGAAGCCCAAGGCTAGGAGTCTTACCCCTTATTATCTGATTTGTCAGAAGACTTTGTCATTTCTATTCCATGAAATATTCCAAATTCATTAAATCTCCCCAACTCCCCAAAGGCACCTCTCTGGTATACAGTGCCCTCATGTATTATCAGGGCTACTGAAGATCTTCCTATTTCATTATTGTACTCAGGGACATTTTAAAAATTATTGAATTGATTGGGGTTCATTGGTTAATAAAATTATATAGGTTTCAGGTGTACAATTCTATAACACATCATCTGTATATTGTATTGTGTATTCACCACCCCAAGTCAAGTCTCCTTCCATCACCGTTTATCCGTCTCTTGACCCTCTTCTACCTCTCCCTAACCTCCTTTACCTCATGATTATTTTTATTCTCTCCTTACAAAAGGATTAAAGTAATGCATTTAATAAAAAAATAAAACATGTTAACCCTCTGCTTAAAATCCCTTTAATAGTTTTACATTTCTTGAAAAGAAAATGCAAATTCTTCCATGGACTACAAAGTCCAAATTTCTTGAGTCCATCTCTTCTTCCACATCTGGCCCTTCAATGAGCTGTTATCAGTCTGCATTTAATTTGCATTGAGAAGTGGGCATACTCTTTCTGGTATATGAGCCTTCAGCTGACTTATTTTGCCTGTACTATTACTCTTCTTGCTCTTCAAATAGTTGGCTCCTTCTCATCTTTCAGGTTTCAACTCCAATTTTGCCTCATCAGAGAGGCTTGCCTTGGATACGCTTAGAGCTGCTGTCTGGTACTTCACTCTGTTGAAGTGCTTCAGGGCTATGAAACTGTGATTTCTATCTGACCAACTATATATTAATATATATACCTCTGACCAGCTGCATGCAATTTCTCATATATAATTGGGTTTTGTCCAACATACCTGGCTAACAGCTCCTGAAAATCTTTCAATTTCCAGTGAAAAGAGCAAAAGTTGCCTTTTGTTATGTTAACGAGGTAACATTTGAAAGCCCTTTGGTAAACCAAGGATAGGGGACTGGTTCCCAGATAAACCAGTCATATGATTACAGGGCTGGAAATTTCAGTCATCCTTCCAACCCCCTTACCTCTGAAGAGGGGAGAGGGACCGGAGATTAAGTTCAATTGCCAAAGGCCAATGATTTAATCCTTCATGACTATGTAATGAAGCCTCCATAAAACCCAAAAGGATGGGGATCAGAGAGCTTTCAGGTTAGTGAATACGTGGAGACTTAGGGAGAGTGTGGCTCACTTAGAGAGGGCATGTCACCTCCATGCCCTTTTCCCGTATCTTGCCCTGTGCATCTCTCTCATCTGGCTGTTCCTGAATTTTATCCTTTTATAATGAAATGGTGACCTAGTAAGTAAAATGATTCTATGCATTCTGTGAACTGCTCCAGAAAATTAATGGAACCCACGGGGAGTGTTGTGGGAACTTCTGATATGTATAGCCAGTTGGTGGCTCAGAAGCACAGATGATAAGCTGGGCTTATGACTGACATCTGAAGTAGGTCAGGGGGTATGGCATGACAGTCTTGTAGGACTGAGCTCTTAACCTCTGGGATCTGATGCTATCTCCAAGTAGACAATGTTAGGATTGAGTTGAATTGCAGGACACTCACTTGTGTCTGGAGAACAGTTTGTTGTTGGTGCATAATCCCTCCCCTCTCCACACACACACATATTGGAAACTGGGTCTCAGAACACCAAAGAATAGTATATATCATACTCTACCATTTACTTATCTCCCATTCCCTCCTCTCCACATTTTTACCTCCTTGGTGACATGGCCTTTGTCTATTTTATGCATTGTTTCATTCTCACCATCTTGCTTAAGTCCTATAATAAGGTAGATACTCAAAGACTAAAAGCATTTGTGAATAATGTAAATCAAAATTTGTTCAAGATTTTTATAAACAAGATTGTAAGAATACACAAAAGGTGAAATGGGTGACGTAGTGAGCGAAACAAGGAAAGCTTCTTAAAGAAGGAAAATTGAAGGCTTGGTACAGATGAATAAAATGACCGTTTCCAGGAATAAGAGGTTATTCCACACAGTAATGAATTTGTGAATAGTATCAAGGCCTTATCTCAAGGAATCATACATTTTAGGGTTTAATATAAAAAAGCATAGAGTGGATAATTGGAATGCGCTATATGAAGCTGAAATAGCACCCAGCTCTTGAAGAGCTCAATATAACATGTAAAGATGTTTGTGTTTTATTATGGGCAAAAGAAATCAGCGAAAAATTGTCATAAGGGGAATGTACAATCAGATTTGACTTTTAGGAAAACAGATGTGATAGTAGGGGAAATGCAATGAGAAAAGATTGGTAAGAGAAAGATACTTGGAAAAGTTTTCAGTAGATCAGGAAATAAGTGTTGAGGACTTAAAATAAGGTAGTGAGGGCAGAATAAAGA
>VMDR010034923.1:0-10922 GCA_007922815.1 Macrotus californicus | reverse complement strand
TTTATTGGGTTAACCTGCAAGTTTTATCAAAGTCTTAGAGTATAATTTGTTCAGGCCAGGAGTAGTGGATTCATTTAGAGTAGTCAGGTGCTCTCTCAAAATCTTTCTCCTCAGTACCCTCTTACAATGTTTATTTTACACTTTTGAATCTAAATATTATTCTCTTCAGTAGGAAAGAAAGAAGCATGTTATCTATTAATCATTACACCATGAATTTCAGCAGTGGGACATTTCCTCCCTTGTTTGGTCCCAAACTTCATTTTTTTGGCAATAGCTTTGTTGAGGTAATTTCCCTACTGTACAATTCATCCTTTTAAAGTATGCATTTCAAGGTCCTGGGCAGGTAGCTAAGTTAGTTAGAGTGTTGTCCCCATACACCAGGGTTGCGGGTTTGATCCCCAGTCAGGGCACACACAAGAATCAACCAAAGAATGCATAAATAAGTGGAACAACAAATCCCCCCTCTCTCTCTTCCTCTCTAAAATCAATAAATTAAACAAATTAGAGTGTACATTTCTGTAGTTTTTAGTATATTCATAGAGTTGTGCAACCGTCACCACTATCTAATTTTAGAATATTTTTGTCACCCTAAAAAGAAACTCTGTGCCCATTAGTAGTCACTCCCCATTCCCTCCCAAACTACCTTGCTAGCCCTAGGCAGCCACTAGTCTATTTTCTCTCTCTGTAAATTTGCCTACTTTAGACATTTCGTATGAATGGAATCAAGCAATATGTGGTCTGTTGTGACTGGCCTCTTACGCTTAGCATAATGTTTTCAAGGTTCACCCATGTTGTAGCATGTGTCAGTACATTTTTAGTTGCTGAATAATATTCCATTATAGGGCCCTGGCCAGTGGCTCATTTGGTTGGAGCATCGTCCCATAAACCAAAAGGTTGTATTTTTACTATTGAGTTGTTGGAATTCCTTATATATTCTATAAACAAGTTTCTTATCAAATATATATGATTTTCAAACATTTTGTCCCATTCTGTAGGTTGCCTTTTCACTTTTTGGAAGGTATTCTTTGAAGCATAAAAGTTTTTAATTTTGAAGAAGACCAATGTATCTATATTTCTTTTGTTGCTTACGATTTTGTTGTCATATCTAAGAAGCAGTTGCCTAATAAAAGAGCTCTCTTGATGTCATGTTAATTTTTAAAATGATCTTTCCCTTTTCTCCCATTAATCAGTTCTCTGTCAGAATACTGTATGTTTAAGCGTGAGATGTCATCCTGACTGAATCTGAATGTTGGCACTACTACTGGATAACTCTGTAACCATAGGAGAGTGGCTTCCCTTCTTTAAGCCTCAATTTCTTCATCCGTAAAATGAGAATAATACTACTTCTGACTTCAAAGGTTGTGTTGAAGATTAAAATGCTTAGCATCGACTCTTACAATTAGAAAACACTTAATAATTGGTAGCTCTTATTACTATAAATCTTTGAGTTGAGTATTTTTGCTTAAATAATAATATTTTACTAGGTAAGTGTTTATCTTGACTTTGTATCCACTGCATTAACTTGTTCGTGATAAACGTTTAATGAGTATCTGTTAAACGAATATGTAATACAGAGAGCCCATTATGTTAAGTGAGAGCCAGGGTGTGTTTGAGCTTGCTAAGGTGGTAAGTAAAAAGAGGGGGAGAGAGAACTGAAAATAAATATTACCTACTTTATCATTTAGGCTTGGGTTAACCCTTGTAGGAAAGGAAAATGGGAAGATTATGATTCCAAAGACATTTCAAAGGAGGATGGTACTGAAGGCAGGGGACCAATTTAGAGAGAAAAATGGAAAAGTAAATCCCCACGTGTTGGCTGGTGGCATATAAGACACTTTAGAAGAGATGCCAGAAGAGAAAAATTCTATCAAGAGCATCAGACTGATCTGGCATGGCAGTTCGCTGAACAATCTGAGATTTGTTCTTGCCTGAGACAAGAGTCCTTTGTTCGAAAGCATTCCCTTATCCCTTGGTGAGACTGTCATTAGTCCCCTTACCCTTATTACACAGACAGATGATTAGAGGCCTCAAAATGCTCCTTAAGACCTATAATAGGGATTTCTGATCTAGAAATTTACTGGTGTTTTAATTTATTTGCTTATCTAATAATTTAAGCAAAGTGATTAGAGCCTACATACACTTAACAATGTCCTGTCTTCTACTCCACACTATATTCTTAACCTCACGTGAATAAATGAGCCATATATTTAAACTACTCAAGTCATGCAAATGAACTAATTTCTATTATCAATAAATATTTGTAGAACGTATGGTTAGATGAAATAAATGGTTCCATAAATGAAATGTTCTTCCTTCTGCTTTCTCCTTCCTCCAGTTTTTGTCCAGACTTTACTAGTTCTTACAAATGTGTTCAAATGCCAATCAGTATATATTATTTTTGTGTGCAGATAATTTCAGATTTTGGTATTCAAGGCCTGGCCAGATAGCTTAATTGGTTAGAGTATCATCCCAATATGCCAAGATCCCCAGTCAGGGCACATAGAAGAATCAACCAATGAATGCATAAATAACTGAAACAACAAATTGATGTTCCCTCTCCTTCTCTCTCTCTCTCCTCCTCCTCCTTCCCTCCCTCCCTTCCTCTCTCTAAAACCAATAAATAAAAACTAAAAACAAAGATTTTGGTATTCAAGCTATTTTTCCTACTTTATCATAAGCTCCTGTAAGTGTGGGTCTGTATATTACTTGTCTTTAGATCTTGCACAACACAATACTTTATACAAAGTTGACACAAAAACATAAGTATATGACATGACTCATAATTTATATAATTATATTTCTGGTGGGAATTTTTGGTATAGAATATTGAAGGTGTCAGTATTAAATAATAAATATGCTAGTAACAGGCTTTTTTCTGGTATTACTAAAATTTGACTTTTTTCTGGTATTACTAAAAAATGATTGAATATGCAGACTATCTTACCCATCACAGGCGTCTGTCTCTAAAAAAGGGCAAGTTTAAGCAGACCTCCCTTCCCCCTTTTTCCTGTTCCATGTCTCTCTTGCAGCTCTATTTACCTTTTTGCTATGACTCATTCTTTCTACTTATTATTTCTGCCTCTTGCTCCTTCTTATAATTCCTAATACTTTTTAGAACTTTGTTTCCTTGTCACCTGCTCTTACTATTTTTGTTCTTTCTGGTTGGCTTTCTCCTCCACTTATTGCGGCCTTCTCTCCTTGCCCTCAAGATACAAGACAGGAATGGGTAGGGAGGAGCACAGCTCAGGAAGGGGTGGAGCCACCTGTTCACTCGGGATTCAGAACCTGACCCTGAGGGATCCGGCTGCTTAAGCATAGCTGGGGCTGAAGTCCCTATGGCCTTCCTACTGGAGGCTAGAATTCTGATGGACAATTTGGACTTGGTGAGATTAGAAACTGTCCCTCTCTTCTTTTCTGCTCCCCCTGTCTTCCTCCCTGTCCTGTATTTTTCACTCACAGTATCTATATACTGTTTTCTTCCTATGTCTCTGTTGCCGAGTGTTTTCTTTTCCTCTGTCTGTCTAGTTCTGTCACTCAGCTTTATTTAGTATTTGCTTGCCTCTCTTGTTAACCATTCTTTCCGTACATCTGTCTGTTCTGTCTCAAAATTTAACTTTTCCTACCTCTTCTCTATTTTATTCATTCCTTTATTAATTTTCTCATCCAACTCTGTTTTTTTTTTTATGATCACTTTCTGTCCACCTCTCTGTTCTTTTTTTACCTTACTGTTTCCCAGAGATGAAGCAATAAAGGAGGGAACAAGAAGCCACCCTGCTTTTCCAGGGGTCTCTTCAGCCTGTCTACTCAGTCTCAGATTTATAGTGTGTTTTGATTAGGCACTGAAGAACAGTTCGTGCTCTGCCCAGATTGTTAATAAACAGTGAAACTGGAGTAAGGTTGAATATTACAGTAAAAGATTTGATGGATATCAGATTTATCAGGATGATAACTTAGTAAGTTATATAGTGTCTAATCACTGGGGTGTACACCTGAAACTAATATAATATGTTAAATGTAATTAAAAATTAAAAAGGATTAAATAAACAAATGTAAAAGGCTTAATTTTATTCTTTTTTCCCCCTTTTTGTTTAGGTTTACTCTGCAATACAGTGGATACAGTTTGTTATGGCTACTCTGAGGTGAGTTTAGTCAACCGCATGTAACATGACTGTCAAAACTAGTATAAGTGAAACTGGAGAATTTTGAAGGTTTCTACATTTCTCCCTGTGGATTTGATTTTATTCTTTAGTTAGAAATGTTATTCTTTATGATATTGATATTTTCTGATAATTAAAATAATAACAAAAAATGTAGATGGAGAGCTAACATAGAAAATCAAAGAACAATGTGATCAATAGGATTGACTTGCAAAATCAATTGTTTTGGTAGCACATACACTAAAACCTGGAATGATGCAGAGAAGATTAGCATGGGCCTTGTGCAAGAATGAAACACAAATTCATGAAGAAGTCTATTTTTTTAAAGTTCAGTTATTTTACATCAATTACATGTCTGTAAAGCTGTAAAAAATCAATAGTAAAAATGAAGGAACGCCAACTGTCCTGTTTTAATGCTCTTCTTTTATCTCTGTCAGTGTTATAGGTTCAAGTTCACTTATTGCCTATGCTGTATTCCAGAATATACAGAAATCTCCAGAGGTGAATAATCTCATTTTGTGTTGGATTTGAATTTGTAGTGACTTAGCCTTTGATGTAATTAAGAGAGGTGTCACCTGTAAAGATGGAATGATTCTGTACACTACTTGTAAATTTGTCATGATACACTAAGATATTCTAGACAGTGTTGGTAGGTCTCCCTTATCTTCTAGATAATTATTTTAACTATAACTTTTTATACTGAGATACTGACTACTAAATGTGGATTTTAGGGGTATGTATTAATTATTAAGGTTAAGGAAACAGCGTTGTCTGGAGCCTCTATTTGCTCTCACCTCCTTAGAGATGAGTGTTCTGATGTTGATTTGTTGGTTGAATTGCTAGTGGGGCTAGGAAATAATTCAAAGACTTCACTATAGAAAAGGTATTTGTTTTGCTGTTCTGGCTTTCTAGACAATTACAATTTAATGGTGAAAACAGAGCAAAAATACATCCTACGTGAAACTATTCATACCAAAAAGATCAAGTCAGAAGCCTTCCTTTATTGAGGTATAGTTGACAAATAAAAATTGTATATATTTATGTTGTCAAAAAAGCAAAAACAAACAAAAAAACCTTCCTGATTCAGAGAGGACTGGAAGAGTATGACTTTGAAGCTCAGAAAAGATGTTAAGATAAATGTAACAACTGTTTTTCTAATGAGGTCAGATGGTGCAAAATTAGGCAAAATGTAGTTTAGAACATATATGAGAGAACTTTTTTATGTGGAAGGTGTCATTGGATTTTATTGGGCTCATTTTAATAATAAAAATAGTTCTGTATGTGGAACACTTACTGTGTTCTGACTATGCTGAGTGTTTTATACTCTTTTTTTTTTTAAAGATTTTATTTATTTTAAAGAGACAGGAAGAGGGGGAGGAAGGGAGAGAGAGAAACATCGATGTGTGAGAGGTACATCGGTTGCCTCTCACATGCCCCCAGCTGGGGACCTGGCCCACAACCCAGGCATGGGTCCTGAACCTGGAAGTGAACCGGTAACCTTCAGTCTACAGGCTGGCACTCAGTCCACTGAGCTACACCGGCCATGGCTATATACTTTATCTTTTTGGTCCTCATCACTCTCCTATGAGAAAGATGGTAGTAGCCCATCTTTCACAGATAAGAAAATTGAGGCTTAAAGTCATAGGATTAACTTGTTCAAGTTATACAGTAAGTTGCAGAGCAGGGATTTTCAAAAGTCCAACTCTTAACTACAATCCCCTTTCAAATTAAGCACAATTTTTAGTATTTGTTATATTCTAGATATACGTACTCAGTGTTTTAAATACATTTTTCATATAATCCTTAAAATAACTCTGTGAGGTAGATATTTTGAGTCTGACATTATAGGTGAAGAAATGAAATCCTAGTGAGGTTGAGGGACTTTCCTAGTTTCATAGCTAGTCAGTGTTGGAGCTAGAATTTGAAGGTAGACTTGTCTTGTTCAAAGCCTCTCCCTCCACACACTTTTTAAACCAGAGAAGTACATTGCCTAATGAAAAGAGAATTTTGAATTTTAGACATAGAATGTGACTATATAATTAAAACTAGAAAGTAGAAATCTTCATACTGTATTGTTATTGCTTGCCAAAGTAATCTTAGGCCACATATCTTCTTTTAGTATAGATTTCCCTAATGTTTGTTTCCTTTGCTGAATTTTGAGTTCAGATGTGATTAAATTAGTAAAGTATGAGTTACATAGTGGAGAGAGCTAAGGAGAGATTCTCATTCTCAGCACTGTTGACCTTTTGGGCTAGATGGTAATGTGATGTGGGAGGCTGTCCTGTGCATTAGGATGTTTAGCAGGCTTTACCCACTAGAGAGATGCTAGTAGCAACACCACCCCCCACCCCTGGCCCAGTTGTGACAACCAAAAATATCTTCGAATACCACCAGATGTCTTCTGGGAGAGGCATGATTGCTCCTGGTTGCTAACCACCGCTCTGAGGTGACCTCTGGCATGACAGTGGGTTAGAGCTTTGTAAAAGTGTGAGGTCTAGTCCAACTGAGGATGTGATCTTTAATTTCTCTGGCTTCAGTTCTCACACCTTTCCCATAACCAGAGCATAAAGGACCTTAGCAGTCACTAGTTCACTGGTTCCCACACATTCTGGTTTTTTGGCCTAGGAAAAATTCCAATTTTTCCAGGTTAAAAATGTCAGCCATACTTTGCTGTTTTCCTTTATTTTTTTATCAAAAGAACATTTTAACAGCAGAAACATATGGAACACATAATCTGAAAAAGACAAAAATAGTCTATTAAATTAAAAAATAAGTATATTAAATTGTAAAATTCATGGGAAATCTTTGAGAGGACTTAGCTGAGTAGACAGGGACTCAGAGACAAACTGAAGTGAGAACAAAGTGACCCAGGCCAGTCAATGTCTTAAAAAAAACAAACTCGGGGCAGATATACTTCACTGCATTGTGTGACTTCATTTTCTCATAAAGGTCACTTTTGATATTCTTTATTTCACTTGAATAGAAATATTGGGAGGCAGATTTTTAGAAGAGTGTGACTTGTTTTAGGTCTTTCACCTTATCAGTACAGACCTGGACTCAGAACCTCCCTAGGGAAAGTCTTTCACACAGTGCATTACCCCTACCCTACCCTCATTCTGCATTTGCTGTAAGTTAGATAAATGCAAATGTGTGTAGGTTTGTGTGTGTGTGTGTGTTTAAAAAGAGTTTTTGCTTTCATACGTAGGACCATCTCTTCATAATTATCAAGCCCTGTGTTGATTGTATTTTCCTTGAAGCATGGGCTGTATCAGACATTTCTTTGTAATACCTTCAGGAGGGTGAAATATTTCTTGATTTCAATAATAGGGGCTCAGTTAATTTTTGTTGTTGAATTAATTGATTTTTATCTCTTGTTACCAGAACTTCCGTTTTTCCCACCATGAGTGAAAATATGTAAACTGCTTTTCATCTTCCTCCTCCCTGACAAAGACTTCGGTAGCCAACAGCTACCTATATAAGGCTGTTTCTTGACCATAATTATGTTCTTGCTTACAAAAGCCTCTTGGCTGCCTTTCTATTCCAGAGTTTATTTTGTATTGTTTTAATTCTCTTTTTAGATTTCATTTGTTCACTTTCAGAGAGAGGGTAAGGAAGGGGGAAACAGAAGGAGAGAAACATCATGTGTGAGAGAAATATCAATCGGTTACCTCTCACATGCCCCGAACGGGGGACCTGGCCCATAACTCAGGCATGTGCCCTGACCAGGAAGGGAACCAGCAACCTTTTGGTTTGCAGGCTTGTGCTCAATCCACTGAGCCGCACCAGCCAGGGCTATTTTGTATTGTTTTAATGTTTTACCCATTAACAGTTGTAAAGTTGTGGTAGGTCATAGGACAGTTTAATCTATGAATGTGCCATCTGGCTGTTGTTTTAATAGGCCTACGCAGAGCAGAGGCTATATGTGGTGAGAATAATACCATTTGATGTTTATTAAATACAGTTTAAAATGTTATTAATTTCCTTGTTTTTGTTTCTATGAGTCAAGGTAACCTGACCATTTACCACTATTTGCAGGGTATTTGCATCTTAACTTTCCTCTCATTTGGAAGAAAGGTATGAGAAAAATTCCTTTTTGTACAGGCAAGGAGATTAGTTTTTATATTTGGTAGCATCTGATGATAACTTAAAAAATCTTCAATTCACTTTTTATTGTTAGATATATCAGACATGGATTAGAGTGCATAGAACATGTATGTACTGTTTAAAGAACAATTATAAACAAATACTAGGGACAAGAAATAGGAATTGCCTCTACCCCTACACATACCTATTTGTGTTCTTTTCCCATCACAGCTCTCCCCCTCACTTCTAGAAGCAACTACTATCCAGATTTTTATGACTTTGAATACTTCTTTCCAGCCACTTCTTGCCTGTAAGGTTTCTTTTGAGAGGTCAGCTGATAGTCTTATGGGAACGCCTCTATAGGTAACTCTCTTCTTTTCCCTTGCTGCTTTTAAGATTCTTGTTTTATTGTTAATCTCGGCTAATTTAATTATGATGTGTCTTTGTGTGTTCCCTGTTGGGTCCAACTTTTTTGAAACTCTCTGAGTTTCTGGATTTGTGTATCTATTTCCTTTGCCACATTTGGAAAGTTTTCTTTCATTATTTTTTCAAATAAGTTTTCGATTTCTTGCTCTTCCTCTTCCACCTTGCTGTGCATCCTCTCTGCCCCAGCTGCCTTGTCTCCACCCTTCCTACCAGTCTGGAAGAATGTTTCTTTAACCACTTGGTTGTCAGATTGCCATATGGTTTAATTTTTCTGCCAGTTCGGGTTGTTTTTTGTTTTTAAATTGGTTGTTTCTTCCTTTTGGTTGTGCGAGGAGGCAAAGCGTTATCTACCTATGCCTCCATCTTGGCCGGAATTTCGGAATTTTTTACTTTTTATGGTATGTTTTCACACATGCATTTTTTCATTTTAATGTCAAATTTTTCAGTTACTTTTCTTAGAGCTTTTTGTGTTTTGTTTAGGAAAACTTTCCATAACCAGAAGTCCAAGACAATTTTCAGTCTTTAAACTAGTTGGAACTGAGTTTTGAGTGTGAGGTAAAAAAGTTAAGTTCCAATTTTATTTTTGTCCAATAGATATCCAATTGTTATAACATCATTATCTTGAGAAGACTATCTTTTTTCCATTGATCTAACAAGCCACCTCTATCATATATAAAAAGTCTGTATATATGCGTGGGTTCTGTCTATTCTGTTCCATGGGTCTGTTTGTTTATCCCTTTGCTTAGTACCACAGTATCTGCACTCTGGCTCTATATTAAGTTTTGATATGTGTAGGAAAAGTTTTTCTCCTTTGTCTTTAAGAGTGTCTTGCTTGATCTTTCTTCAAGAGGTTATCTTGATATTTTGTGTTTCTATATTAGAGTTAGAGCCAGCTTCTCCAATTCTATAAGAAAATATGTTATGATGTAATTGAGTTTGTATTTAACCAACATATCAATTCAGAGAGAACTGATATTTTCATAATATTGAGTCTTACAATCCATGAGCACAATATATTTCTTTCTTTATTTTTCTTAAATCCTCATTTGAGGATATGTTTATTGATTTTAGAGAGAGGAAGGGAGAGAGAGAGAAACACTGATGTGAGAGAGAAACATCAATTGGTTACCTCCCATACATGCCCTGACAGGGGACTGAACCCACAATCTTTTGGTGTATGGGACAAAGCTCCAACCACCCAGCCAGGGCATGATATATTTCTTCACTGTAGATCTTCCTTTGATGTTTCTTAATAAATATTTTATAATTTTCTCTATAGAAGGGCCAAAACTATTTTTAGAAGAGTGGGAGTGTGGAAGCAAGAAAGAGAAGGGTACTAGGAAGTGAGAAAGACACACTTCACCGGTGTGGTCAGAAATTCAAAGTCAACAAATACAATTTATACTGTCATTTTCATTGATACGGAACTTATAAGATGAATAAGTTCTAAAGATCTGAAGTATAACATGGTGATTGTAGTTGATAGCACTGTATTATACAGTTGAAATTTGCTAAGAGAACAGAACTTAAATGTTCTCACCATCATGGATGTGTTAATTAACTCAGGGGAAATTCTTTCACAATACATCGAATCATCATGTTGTATACTTTAATTATCTTACAGTTTTTATTTGTCAATTATACCTCAACAAAGAAAAATAAAAATGTACATTAAAGATGTTAAGATTGAAAAAAAACTGTTTTCATTTTCTTTGGGTCTTCTGCCATATCCCTAAATACTCAATTAATTTCCTATCGTTAGAAGATATTGGCTATGCAACTAGAGCACTTCCAATTTTTCATTTGTGGTATATCTGCAATACAAAATTTCTCATCTGCTCATTCTTTCCTTTGACTCTACGTCTGAGGAAGGATGTCTCTATGGGGAGGAAGATCAAGTGCTAATCCATAAGTACTCTGATTCCAGGACAGTTAGGATAGTTGTGATTACAGACTCCTTCCTACCTGATATATTCCTTTATATTCCCCACCACTGGGAGAAGTCCCAGAAAAATGCCCAGTTTTCTTCCAGAAAGGCAAAACATAAAAATAATTCATTGTTATTATCATTTATGAAATGAGGCTTTTGTTGCTTTGACAGATAAGGCCACTCTTTTATCTGAGCTTCTCTGATCTCCTGCTCGGGCTATGCTGGCTCATTGAAGCACTTCTCTATGGAACTTCAGCAGCCAATAAGGACATTGTCTGCTATAACCTGCAAGCAGTGGGACAGGTGAGTATTACTACTGGATTGTG
>VMDR010034922.1:0-10923 GCA_007922815.1 Macrotus californicus | reverse complement strand
TGCACCAAAAATGATTAAAGTGTTAGATTCACATTCCCCAAAATATCTCCAAAGATTCTTACTGTTGATGTTGATGAACATAATTAAATCTTCTCAAGTGAATCATGAAAATAAATGCTGAATACTGATCTAATTATTGCTTTTTAGAATATACTCTATCACCTAAAATCTTAGTTTGTTCATATACCTACCTCTTGTTCTATGAAATAGAGAATGATATGGCTGAAATATTGGAGACTGTTAGAATCCAGGAGGCTGTGATCACATAATAAACAAATACCTATCCATAGGAACCCAAATGCACAAATTAAATTTCTTGTGAATGGACACGATTAAGAAGAATGCTTCTAAAAGCTCCTTCTGTGAAGCATATATAAAAAGACTATCACAAGAATGACTGTCTGTCAGAATAAAGTGTTTCCAAATGCTGGAAACTTCTGCAATGCCAACTCATCACATTATTTGCACACTATACTCCTCTATTCCTCCCACAATTATGGCCACCAGAAAATAGGCTCAACAGACAGAAGGGCAAGCTAATTTCCTATTACAAATGCTTTTCATTTTCAGTAGAGCCTCACCACAGAAGACCTTAAAGCCAACTTTCAACTTTTAACGAGGCGTCCACTTTTGAACTTACAGGCAAATAATACAAATCCTAAAAATAAAGAATACAAGGTTTAGCCCCTATATGGAACGCAGAACCGTACCAAACCCTTCCACTGCCCTGACTTAATACTCCTTCTTGCAACATACAAAGGTTAACTAATTTCACAGAAGATGCGCAGGAGCCCCCAAATGATGTCTGTGATGTCTCCGTGCAGGCCTTTGCAAGAACAGACAACTGGGAGGCAGACACGCGGGTTGAGTTTCCCTAACTTTCAACTAATAATAGGTCCCAGACGCATGCAGACTTCCCTGCACACCCTGTACAAAAGCGGCCACGCCTGTGAGGTGGTAGGTAGGGGTGTAAGTATTTCACAAATCCTGGTTCAGGAACAAAAAGAAAGCACCACCTGTAATTACTTTTTAAGGAGTCATAGGTAGACAGGTACTTCTAAATATGTAAACCTGAAAAATATCTTACTCCTGAATCATTCTGGAGGGACCGTGAATAAAAATTACTGTTTCCTACTGCGATTTACGTTGCCATGGTATTGTGTTATCACAGAAATAAAGTACACAGAGCAACTTACCAAGATCAACCTAAGGGTGCCGAGAAATGAGTTTAGGGGAAGCTTTTGGCCCTGTTCTAACACATATTTTTGTAGAAGAATTGTCCCTTCCAGGGCGTGACCTAAATATATAGTCAAAAGTAAACTTCAATAAAGAGATCAAGGCTCTTATCTATGAACTTCACAAACCTCAGAACTGGAGTTGTAGAATGTATGTTTTGAAAATACTACAGTTGGGCACCTCAAATGGAACAGCCCTCCCGGGTGGCTGCTCCCACAGGACTATACACGACTATCAGCCAGGTGTTGCTGTGGGGTGAGCATGCTGTGTGCCCTGACCTCCCTCCCCCAACCAGAGTTCACTCCCTAAGGAAGAAGCAGAAAAGAGCTGGAAGGGCCAGAAGCAAAGATGAAGAGAATTCAACCACAGGGTTAAAAGCAATTTTGTCTTCTGACTTTGTCACCATAGAACGCACCTGCTGTGATGTCCAGTTGAGCTACTGGAGATCCTCTGGCTGCTTCTGGAAACTGATGCTGGCATAGGCGCTTAAATCCTCGCTGGAGCGGCTGGTGGAGCTGCCCTCCTTGCTGCCCAGAGGCTGATGAGGGGGCATGGGTGGGGGAGGCTGCACCTGAGGGGGTCGCTGCTTGAAGTCCTTGACCAAATCCAGGTCTATGTAGTTGAGACCATTCTCCAATCCCCCAGCAGCCCCACGCACTTGAGCAGGCTCCTCCTTGGGGGCTCCCCCGAGCTCCCCAGGCCTCAGCCACACGTTCTCAAAGGAAGCAGAGCTGTGACGTTTCACATCGTCAGTGCTGCTGCCGCCACCACTGCTGTCCCCTCCTGCAGCCCCACCAGTGAAGGGCACTGAGTTGCCTGCCCTGGGGGTGCTCGGCGTGGAGAAGGTCTCAGAGCTATGCCGCCTCCGGCACCCTTGCGGGTCTGCTCGGATCACTTTGGCACTCTGGTTGCTGCCGTTGGGACTGAGGTTCACCCTGGTGAAGGCACTCACGCCCCCCGGTCCCTGCGGCGCCCCCAGTAGGGAAGAGCGGGCCCCTACCTCCCCTGTTCCTTGAGGTGCAGTAGGGGAAGCAGGGGCTGCTGAGGATGAGGAGGGAGCCGCCGCCGTGGCCCCAGGAAGGCTCGCCTCCTCCACAATGCCCGTCCGAATTTCAGCATAGCTGACAGGGGCAACTGGAGAGGTGTCCACATAGCTCTGATGGGGACAACCCATCTGCATGGTCATGTAGTCACCCCGGGTGCTGGGCACTGCCCGGGTGGGCCTGCACGTGGTAGCAGTCCCCGGAGGTGCAGGGCCCACTCTCCCAGGCTGGCCCCCAGGGCTCTCCTTCCAGGTGGCCCTCCGGCCAGGCCCCAGGTCCATGTTCATGTACTCTTCAGTGCCCGTCTCTTCCTCCCTGGGAGCTGGGTGCAGTTGGGATGGACACCTGACAGAAGGCGAGCTATGGGATGCCATGGGACCCGACAAGTAGCCGGGCTGATCACTCCCAAACTCAATATTCACATATTCCCCTGGGCTCTTGGGCTCCGGAGGGTGCAGCAGGGCCGGCTGCTGCTGCTCTCGTGCCCGAGGTAAGGTGCTGGCCTTGGGATCCCCCAGGGACAGCCTTGTGGGCCGAGCCAGGCGGCTGTTGGTCTGAGCAGCTGTGTCCACCTTTCGAGGCAGATGGGGCTGCAGGACCTGATGGTGGAGATGATGCGGGAGGCCAGGCTCAGGCCTCACCCCACAGTGTCCCCCGCCCAGGCTGTCGCTGCTGGTGGAGGAAGAGGAGTCTTCGGTGGCTGCAGCACAGAGAAGACGACCAGAGCTAGAGGAAAGGCGGAGGTGCTGGTGCCGGGCAGGCTCCTCCAGGTCCCCCGGGCGCTGGGTGTGCTTAAAGGACCTTGGCAATGAGTAGTAGGAGAGAACTGGCTTGTGCTGGGGGTCCTCAGGGCCATAGTAGCAGTCAGAAGGGCTGCTGGTGTTGGAGTCCCCCACTGGCGACATGTTCATGTAGTCACCAGTACAAGACAAGAGCTTGCTACCAACACTCTCCACGGGTAGTTTGGGGTGTGGCAGGGCGTGAGAGTGATGGCCACCGACCCCGTTTGTCCACATTTTCCCATAGCTACTCCCAGAAGGGGCAGCACTGTTGCTGCCGCTGGGCCCACCCCCAGTGTCAGGGGAGCAGCTGCCGCTCGGGGACATCATCATGTAGCCATTGGGGTCCACTCTCTGGGGATGGCGTCTGATGGGGTTGATGATCTGCTGCGGGGCAGACACACTCTTGGGGCTCATGGGCATGTAGTCCCCACTGCCCTTCCGTCTGCTGGGCACTGGGGCTACCCCTGGGGACATGGGCATGTAGCCATCATCAGTGTGGAGGGTGGAGGTGTCGGGGCGGCTGTGGCCTCCGCGACGCTCCACAGCGTGCATTTCCAGACCCTCCTCAGGGTAAGACTGGGTGGGCACGAAGGCGGAGTGCCGGTAGCCGGGCAGTCGGCCTCCACTGCCACCTCCTGGTGGGTAGGCAGGCATCATCTCTGTATACTCCTCAATGGAAGCCACGGACGACTGGGATGAGGTCTTCTGGTGGGAAGTGGTGGGGGATGTGCCAGCAGAGTGAGTCCGCTTTCGAAACCGATTATCCAGATCTGCAGCTTCCTCCCCGGCCAGCGCTGGGCTCGTGCCCAAGCCAGTGCCTGGGAGGTGGCGGTGACCATTGCCACCCCGAGGCAAAATGTAGTGACCGTTGGGGGCGGTGAGGGTGGAGGCCCCCTTGCCTCCCATGCAGATGTAGTTGCTCAGCTCCTCCTCTCCGCGGGCTGGTGGAGTATGGCCCAGGGAATCCGGGGTGACACTGCGGAAGGAACTTCGGAAATCGCAGGGACTGGAGCCATACTCATCGGAAGAGATGAAACCGCCATCACTGGGGGAACCGGACACAGAAGCACTAGATCTCCGCGGGAAAAGGCAGTCAGAGGTGGAGCCGTGGCCACTGGTGCTACTCGAAGACAGACTGACAGGGCTGGTGGCCGAAGGGGAGCAGCGAGAAGAAGGCATGGGGATGGAGCGGCTGTGGTTGAGTGGGGGGTGCAGCCGGGAGCTGCCCCGATGCCGGTGGGCGTGGGTCCTGTTGGTGCTAGGACTCACGGGGCTGCCGTCCACCGAGGCCGGGCGGGACATGGTGCCTTCACCGTCGCTGGAGGCGCGGACGCGGAAGGAGCCCTGCTTCCCGCCCACCATGCTAGCTGGAGAGGTGGCAGTGATGCTCTCTGTGCGTGAGCGGCGGGTCAGCCCCACCTGACTGGGCGGAGGGTTGTTGAGGTGGTGCCTGCGCAGGGGCACACTGATGGGGTTGGAGCAGTTGGAGGAAGACTGGCTCTTGCTGCGTGGCCGGAACTCATCACTCATGGCCCGCATGGCCTCCAGGATTGTCTCGTGCATGTTCTGGGCCACCACCGAATCATCCACCTGCATCCAGAACTCCCCAGGTCCGGTCACTGCGGAACGGCCCACTTCGATGAAGAAGAAGTTCTCTGAGTGGCCACAGCGCCGGATGTTCATCAGCTGCAGCACCACTGCCGCGGCATCTGAGTTCAGCTTCACGAAGCTGATGGTCTTGCTGGTCAGGCAGAGGCGGTAGATACCAATCAGGTTCTTTGTCTGACCCAGGCCCTTGGGTTTCAAGATCACCTGCCAGACCTCTTTGAACGCGGGCCCTGGGGGCTGGTCCCCGTAGCTCAAGTCCTCCCCAGCCTCGCCAAGGCCAGAGCTGCCACTGCAGCTGCCCCCGCCACCTCCCGCCCCGGGGGCCGCAGCCCCATCGTGGTGGGCTTTGGCACGGTTGTGCAGCTGCAGGAGAGCCTGGTACCAGCTGTCCTGCTCGGCCTCGCTGTCCGCTGCGATAGCGAAGTGCTCGTCCCGGGTGTAGAGGGCCACCAGGTGCTTGTTCTTGGAGTCTGCGCGCTTGTTGATGTTGAAGCAGCTCTCAAGGGGGATCGAGCGTTTGGGGGCGCTCGACTTGTGCCGCCACTTCTTCTCATTCTCGTAGTACTCCAGACGCGCGGGGCCCCCTGCCTCACTGGCCGCCCGCAGCACGAAGAAGCGCTTGTGCATGCTCTTGGGTTTGCGCAGGTAGCCCACCTTGCGCACGTCCGAGAAGCCGTCGGTCTCCGGAGGGCTCGCCATGCTGCCGCCGCCACCGCTGCCGAGCAGAGGGAGGCGCCGAAAAACCACCCGGTGAGGGGCGGAGGCTCCTCTCCGCGGCCCCGCGCATGCAAACAGGGCTGGAGGCGGCCGAAACCTCGACTCCAAAATCCACGCCGCCCCCCTTCGCCTGGGAGGGGCGGCTGCAGAGGGACGCAGTGGCTGCGCCAAGGAGATAGCCCCAACCGGAGTTTACGGGCGTTTCATGCCCGGGGAAGAGGCTGTGCGTCCGGCGGGAGTGTAGCCTGGATCCTCACAGAGCCAAGTCTCCGGGAAGGAGCGTAGATGCATCTCTCGCCACCCGGGCTGGAGTCCCAGGCAGGCAGGCGGCGGCAGCCTGAGGTCCCCAGGTTGCCCCTCCAGGAGCGCTCGCCTTCTCTCCGGAGTTCCCCTCTGGAAGTAGCGATTCCCGAGGCAAATTAAATATCCTTGGGCAGGGGGAGGCGAGCTGCCAAGTCTCAACGTTGCACGGGGTTCTCCCTCCGCCTCCTCCTTCGCCGCCTCCTCCGCCTCCTCCCACCCCCTCACCGCCCCCGCCGCCACCAGCCGCCCAAATACCAGCTCAAGCGCAGAGA
The DNA here is from genome assembly GCA_007922815.1 of Macrotus californicus. Classification (NCBI taxonomy): domain Eukaryota; kingdom Metazoa; phylum Chordata; class Mammalia; order Chiroptera; family Phyllostomidae; genus Macrotus; species Macrotus californicus. The sequence continues at coordinate 4,962 of VMDR010034922.1, read as the reverse complement.
CCGCGGCGCTGCGGCTGTTGCTGCTGCTGCCGCCTGCGGGCGCGTCCTCTGCAGCCCCCATTCGGGCCCATCTCGGCGGGCGGAGAAAGTGGCTTTTCCACGCAAAACGCTACTAAGCAACCAGGGTAGCTGGGGACAGGCCGGAGGGGCTGGCACATCCCTGACCCTCACTCCAGCCGGCACGGGAGGAGTGGCGGGGACGAGGACGGGAGGCGACGGGGTAGGTTTGGGGAGGACTAGGGGAAGACGCCGCTTCCCCGGGAGGCGCTGCCGCTACAGTTACTTCTCCCCTCCTCCCTCTCCTCCTCCTCCGAGAGTTGCCGAGAGCCCCAACCAAAACAAGCGGCGGCGTCTGGCTCCGAGCGCCGGCCCCCTCCAACCGCGCCGCCGTCTCACTCAGAGGAGAAAAGCACGTGACGGAGCCTCTGCGCTCCGCAGCCCGTCCGCCGCCGGGAGGCTCCCGCCTGGGTCTCTACATTCCCGGCCGAGCCCGCCCCGCGCCCGCCCCTCCCCGCCCCCCGGCCTTGCCGCAGCAGCGCCCGCGCCTGGCCTCCTTGCAGCGCTCGGCCAGCGCCCCTTCGCGGCAGCCCGCACGGATGCACAGCCTTCCTCCCCGTCTGCCACCCGGGGCGCCCCCAGCCCGCAGGAATCTCCGCTGCGGGCGCAGGCGGGGTGTTTGGGTGGCTACCCGAAAGCACGAGGGGAGTCTGGGAACATGGCTGGGTGTGGGGGCCAGCTCGGGAAGACGCAGAAGTTGGGGAGGGGGGTCGGGGGTGCACTGCGGCTACAGAGCCCGGAGTGGGAGGGCCCGGGGAGGAGGGGGTGCGCTAGTTGGGCTGCAGCTTACCTAACAGGTAAGATCTACCTCTCGGGAGGGAGGTTTCTACTCAAGGTTTTCTCTCCAGGGAATATAAAAGCTGCATTTCAGTTTTGGGGTGATAGGCCGTGATGAGGAGTTCTGAATTTTTATAAGGTCTGCTAAGGGACTTGAGGGCCAGCCTGCTCCGTGGAATCCCCGCATTTGCTGCGGAGAGGTATCTCGAATGCGCAGATGGACGCCCACGGGCAGAGATTGGGAGATTCTGGTCACTCCGAAAAGAACAGAGGGATCCCTGGGAAGCACCCTCAACACTCCCCACCCCCACCCCGCACTGTGGCGTTATAGCTGCTGATCAATTTGGGAGAAAATACAAATATTACAGCTTCTTCTTCTCCATCCTGGCGAGGGGCGGGGATTCACACCTAGGGGTGGAGGCACGGGGGAAAAATATCACAAGCCCCTTATCATATTACGAAATCTATTTAAGATTTTAAAATATGTTAGGGACCTACAGGGATTCATAAGACCTAATGTGTAAATATTGGCTTAAGTATTGGTTTCACACACAGCTTCCACACCCATTGAACCACCCCATAGCAGTTTTACCCTCGACTACAAGCATAATCGAGAAAGAACAGGGATGGTGCACAGGAACACGGGTACTTCACGAGAACAGGTCAGCAGCCTGGATCTACCGTCAACCTTGCAGTATCAGTTACCACAAGCAAACGCTCCCCAAAGTTGTTTTTTTTTTTTTTTTCTTTTTTTAAGCTGACCCATAAACAGGCAGTTGTCCCCTGCTTGCCCAGCTGGTATCAAGGACCCTACGAAGATGACTGACACTCGGTTTGATGCTATCTTATTTTTCCACCTCATTCCTGGCCGTCCGCGGTTTCCGTCCTCTCCCTACGCACGGGAGACCCTCGTCTGCCGCCAGCTCTCTGGCGCGGCGGGACGCTGGCAGGGAAAGCGCAGCAGAAGAGGCGCTGGGCACGCTCAATGGCCGGCCAGGCTGGGCTGCAGAGAAGCGCGCCTGGGCCTGATGCGGGGTTGAGGGGCGGGAGGAGTTTCTTGGGGAAGCCTGCTGATTGGTGAGGCTCCCCATCTTTCAAGCCTTGCATTGCAGGAGGGGAGGTGGGGAGAGATGGTAGGGGTACCAAGGTAGGTTGCGAAGCGTAGAAAAAAATAATAAATTAAAAAGAACCGTAGGCGCCATTCAGCAGCGTGTGATACGTGAATTCCCGGGACTCGGCATCTGCAAAGGGGAGCTCCCCAACAGAAGCCCAGGAGCTTCTCATCTCTCCTGTCACCTTTTTGTTCCCTGCCATCACGCAACCTCATCTAAACCTGGTTATTCTATAATGTGCGTACACAGTGTTGAGTTGAAAGCTTGCCCCCTCTCCCTCTGACAGCTTGGTGATGTGGGCACACGTGCCCACTACAGCAGAGCTATAAATAGCACATATATGGAACTGGTAACGAGGCGGCGAGAGCAGGGGCCGAGATTCTGGGCGTATAGCCTGCTTCCTACGGAGCAGGGGAGGGGTGGGCGCAGCAGGGAGGCAGGAAGTTAGCAGTAAGGTGGAGCTGTGGTATTTCACCCTTGGCAAGGTGAAAGATAAAAAAAAAGGCTGTTTACTAGTAACAATGCAATCTAAGACCAAAGGGCTTTCTGCAGGTCCAGTGTTCAGCGTAGGGTGGAGGTTATTTCATATTTCATAGAAAAACGATCTAAATCCATAGACTTACTTTTCAAATGCCCCCCCACACACACACACCAACCCCGCAGAAAAAAAGAAGCGCTAAATAAAAGGAACATGCCTCTGTGGAAAATAAAACATTGTACTCTTTCCTAAAAGGAGAGGGCAAGAAGACCACTTTAATTTGCAAATATTCTACAACAACCTTCAAACAAAGGTTAGGATTTTGGTCATGTAAGACGAATGATTATAAAAGCTTTTTAAAAAAATGTCTCAGTGGAAAAGGATTTCTACTTTAAAAACTCAACTTCAGTGGCTAATATATTGGCTAGAAATCATGAAATAACCCAGATTTAGTGACAAATCCTGTTCAGACAAATGGGTTTCATGTGGAAGACAATCGTGGGTCACAGGATATAGGATATTAGATATTGTCATTTCTTCCTGCTTGCTGATGTTTTACTACCAACGTTAAAGGCGGTTAATATTTATTATAACTACACTATAGTAGGTTCATTTGTTCTCTGCATAGCTTTTATTAATGGGTTGAGATAACTCTGGAAGTGCACATTTGGTGCAATAACACACAGAATAGAAAGAGATGCTTTTGTAGAATCTAAGTGAAATAATTTAAGCAGGAACAAGTATTACCCTGTCACCTTACATTAAATGAGTCTTGTGGTGTACACTGTATGAAAAATTCACTCCTAGCTGGAAAGTCACAGAAAATCAGAAAGCCACCTACTACCAAGTATTGCTCAATGCTGCCATCTATAGGATAGTTAGAGGTGGTTTGTGTAATAGACTGAAGTGCATTTTAAAACTTAAGTAGAGCTAAAAAAACGATTCATCAAGACACTGGAACATCTATGATGATATTCACACATGCAGTTGTGATTCCAGAAGTTAAAAATTCATATACCAGGGATACACTATTGAGTAATATGTCTACAATTACTTTTACAACGGAAATGTTGGCCCTGGCCGGTGTGCCGCTGTTGGTTTGAGCGTTGTCCAGGAAACCAAAAGGTCACTGGTTGGATGCCCTGGCAAGGCACATGTCTAGGTTGTGGGTTCCAGAGTTCCTCCTAGTGGGGCATGTAGGAGAGGCAGCAGATTGGTGTTTCTCACATCAATGTTTCACTCTCTCCCTCCCTTCCCCTCTCTCTAAAATCAATAAGCATGTGGGGTGGGGACTCTTTAAAAATGGAAATATTGGTCTATGTGAGGCTAGGAGGTATATCATATAGACTTTATAAGGTACTACGTATGTTCCTAAAGTGACCTCTAGCTATAAACTTATTTTGACTATGAATTGATCTGTTATAAGTTAAACATTTTAAATATAGTCAACATAGATGAGTATAAATTACTGTCCTAGCAGAAATTAGAACTGAGTTGGCTAAGTGTATAACTAACCGTTCGAAACTTAGAAAGTATTTTATATATCAAAACAGATGTTTTACTTAAGTTAAATAGGTCACAGCTGGGGGAGCTATTTAAATATTGCCATCTCTAGAATTTTGGCAATTTAGAATGGTGCTTGAAGGAAAATTAAAGCTTGTACATTTTTTCATTTTAATGTCTATTTTTATTTTAAGATAGTTTAATTGTAACATACTTGAATGCTTACTCTGTATGAAATATATTTTTAAAAAGACAGCTTTTTACAGCTTGGATGGGGTAATAAGAGAGATACAAAATAAAGATAATTGATAAATAAAGTCCTCTGTGTGTGTATTAAATCTCAAATAAGTGGTAAACTACAGCAGGTGGAGATTATGGTGGATGAAATAACTGAAGAAATCTTTATGAAGGAGAGGGGCCTTAAGCTTGAACTTGAAGGGTGAGTGTAACTCAGATGAGTGATTGGCTGTTGACTTGCTTATTTGTTGCCATTCCAATGTTTTGAAGCATCATCCTGTGGTAGGCATTAGGCTAGGCACTGAGGATATAGATATCAAAGACATGATTCGGCCCACAAGAAGCTTTTCAGTGAAGATGCAGGACAAATGAATACAATTATCAAGTGCTGTGATTTCTTTGGTAAAAAAAGTAGGCACAGGGCAAATGAGATCCCAAGACTATCAACTGCCTTCTGATTTAAAATCATCAGTTACGGACAGTACCATTTAGGAGCCCACAGATGCCTTTCCTTTTAAAAACCTTGTTTTCCCTTGTAATTAAAAATTTTCTGCCCTGCCTGGTGTGGCTCAGTAGATAGAGTGCCAGCCTGCAAACCATAGGGGTCACCAGCTGATTCCCGGTCAGTGGCACATGCCTGGGTTGCAGGCCAGGTCTCCAGTAGGGGGCACGCAAGAGGCAGCCACACATTGATGTTTCCCTCTCTTTCTCCCTCCAAAAATAAATAAAATCTCCAAAAAAAATTTTCTTGCCTTTGGATTTAAAAAATGTGAGCTAGTGAAATTAAAAGTGGGCTGA